>JANHZT010001380.1:57522-83490 GCA_032468215.1 Stegonotus admiraltiensis
TGTTTGCTGACTTCCAGTGGGCCCAGAAGGCCCGAAAATCAGCTGGCTGGTGCGCGCATGTATGCCAGAGCTGAGCTTGCGTGCCCACTGATATGGCTCTGCGTGCCACCTGTGGCACCCGTGCCATAGGTTCGCCATCACGGCTCTAGAGGAACATTATATTAGCTCTCTTAAAGCATTTTTCAGCAAAAGATCATGTGTACCTTTTATTTGGTTTCCATATAGGCTGCTAAAGCTATTTTGCCCCATTAAAGACAGTACGATTTCCATTTCTAAGGACTATTTTTTCAAGTGCTACAAAGTATGCTAATGTGGTCTTGCATAAAACTGATGTGATTAGAGTGGAGATTAGTAAATGGTTGTGCAGATTTTTTGTGGTTGAAATCACAGGTTTTCCCACCATGCCCAGGTACTCGGATCCTGGTGGATAATTTTTGAATCAACTTGGGAGACTAATTCATTGGACATTGCAGAGTTACATCTTTCCATAAGATACATTACTGATGATGGATTATAAACGAACTGTTCAGGCCTTTAAGCAACACATTATGCATACATAAATCAATTACATCTGTCAGTTATCTCTAGACTTTTTTTAAAAAAAAGCAATATTTTTTAAAGTAAAATATTATATTCATATTTCCATCCCTAAATTTAGGATAGCACTAAACCTTAGTATGTTACAATACACTTTTAACAGCTATCCTTGAAGGATTAGGAAAATCCCTTTAAGATTCTGTTCTTGTAGGAAAGTAACATGGAAAATACAATCCATGTGTTGTTGCATTGCCCATTTTATAGAGATACAAGGTTGCATTTTGTATCTTTATTAAACTTCTGAGCCATTTAGATCTATTTTACATATAGCTGACAGTTGCTATTTGTCAACCAATATGATCTAGTTTCTTTGAATGTTGCCAAATTTTGCTTTTTGTGTGTAAAACTCATTTATAAATATGTAATTCATTTTGCATATTTCATTTTTATTTTAAGATAATTTTTTGTAACTGACCATAATAAAGGATGAACAGACTCAAAATAACTTTTCCTGAGCATTTTTGTGGTCTGACAGCATGTAATACTCTGGGGGGGGGAGGTGTAATTGTATTATAGGATGTTTTTATGTACTGTTGTTTTGTTATAGTTATGACATATTTATTTTTGTTTACTGCCAAGAGTCTTCTGTGGTTGAGATATATATTTAATTAATAAGTAAATCAATGGCCCACTGGAATCAGTCAATCCAGTTAAGCAGTAGATATGCTTTCTAACATGCATCAGACTTATTTTAATTATTCCTAATCCAGTTAAGTATCTGACAAATTTTAGCTGATCCAGATAAAATCCTTCACTGATCCTAGTCAGCTTTAGTTGAAAATATTAACTTTTTCATTTGTATATACTTATTTATATTTTTCAAAATGTATTCATTTAAATTACATATATATCTCTATTGTGTGCATGACTTATATCCAAGACCAACTTTTAGCAAAGCTCTTATATTGCTATATGAGTAAAATAAATGAGATCACTCTCATTTAATTACATGTATTGCAATTCCCTAGGCATCTTTATATTGCTCATCTTCTGAGAAAATATCTGTGAAAGATTGGTCCTTAGAAACAGAAAGCAGCTGACTACATAGGCAAATAGACTGCATATTTTAACACTGTTTTCAAAACAAACAACTGTTATGAAAAGGACAGCAGGAGGCGCTTAACCGTAAACCATTGCTCCCTTGAGTTTCCCAACACATTTGAATGTTGGCATATAATCTAACAGTTGATCAATACTGAAAAATACACAAGCATCTGGTTCTAACATACTCAGTAAAGCTGATCTACATATACAAATACCTTTAAGACATATACTTTAATATTTTAATGAAGCACAAAAAGTCACATTTAAATTAAATCATGCTTTAGTCTCACTGAAATAAGTGGGCAAGTTAAAGCTCTATCCTAGGCTCTATCCATAGAAACGTAGAAAACTGAGGGCAGAAAAAGACCTAGTGGTTGGTTAAGTCTGCCCTTTTGACTTTTTAATTTTTTAAATTTTTGTCAGGTGATGGACATGTTTATCCCAAGCATGTGTTTAGAACAGGGGTCGACAATCTTAAACCCTCAAAGAGCCACAAAAGTCCTAATTGGAAGTCCCCATTCAATTCTGGAGCCGACCGGAAGGCTGGTTCCCCCACCAGTCTCCTCCTAGTGCGGTGTCCATTTTCCTCTACCTGTCCTAACCAAAAGCCGTTATCAATTCTGGAGCCGACCAGAAAACCCTCCCTTTGCCATAGTCTCTCCTCCTGGCATGCCATGCTTCCTCCCTCCCTAACTGGAAGCTCCTCTCAAAATTGTGGCACTGACCAGTGACAGGGAGCCGCAGCAGAGAGATGAAAGAGCCACATGCGGCTCCAGAGCCGTGGGTTGCTGACCCCTGGTTTAAACTCAGTTACTGGTGACTGATCCACTACCTCTGCTGCAAATTGGTTCCAAGCTTCTGTGAAGTTAATACTTTCTAACATTGCTTATGAACTATCTTTCTGTCAGCTTGAGGTTTCACCCCCATGTTCTTAATTTTGGCATAATATTGAAAATATTGCCTTCTAGAATTTCAGTAGTGCCCAAGTATGCCTAAGCTTTCGATATTGCCCTAATCTGATGTCTTGACCAGAAGTGATTTGAATAAGCCAGAAGTATCCCATAGTTGCCAGGTAAACGTCAGACATTGTTTTCCGGGTACCCACAGCAGACTCATAAAGAATAGATGTTATATTTTGATTGGCAGGGAAACCCCAACATATATTTCAAAAGAACTGGAGGCACTTGGCATTCACTAAAATAAGTATTTTCACCTCAGAGCAAACTTATGAGACCAACTGGAGTTAAATATTAAGCTTACATGTTATAACATTTTAGGTTCAGATTTACACCTGGTCCAGGGTTATAAATAATTATGATGGAAACTCTAGAACTCAACTGTCAGTTAAAAAAAAAGTTTAAGCCAAAATGTCAGATAGCAAACCTCAACAGAGAGTAAGCCAGATTCCAATTCCCAAAAGCCAGGACATTTGATATACGGCTCCTTCTTCTATGTAAAATAACGGAGGGCTTTGTAAACAGGATATAACAAAATAGAATACCGATTTTTTTTTATCCTGTAACGCATGGTGAATTCATTCATATTTTCTTCTGTATGTTTATATATTTGATATATTGGAACTGAAAGTGCTTCATGTAAATAAAAACAGACAATAATACATGCACATTTTCTGGAACATTTTGTTAAAAAGATGCACTTTGGTTTGTCAAATAATTTGTTTATTTCAGTGTGAGAATTAAATTACAAAAGAAAAGCTCGTCTTATACATCAACTCACAAATAATCAAGGAAGTGGAGAAAATTAGTACAATTCTCATTAGCAAAACTGCAGAAAGAAGCAGAAAAGCTTTAAAAGAATCTGTCAACTTTTTAAAAAAATGTTGCCTTAATTTCTTGACTTGGTTCTATCCGTACTGCACGGTGCATCACTTTTACAAGTTAGTAATTAATTTCAGTAGAAGCAAAATAGCAGTAATCAGCAAGTACAAATATGACAACATTAGTGACCTCCAGATGCTAAATTAAAGTTTAATAGTCAGCAAAGACAGGGATACATGATGGGCTTTTCCCGTTATGTTTTCCTATTGTCTTTATACAACAAGTGATTTAAAGATAAATTGAGATGAACCATACTGCGTACTGATCCTGTTTATTGATCCACATAAGATGCCTCACAAAAAGTACATTGAAACATATACATTAATCCATCACAAAGATTATATATATAAGCAGGCCTTGTGTTCACATAAGATATTCTACCAATATGGTATGCCAATAAATATGCCCTGTTAAAAGGCAAAAAGTACAAGAAATAAATATGTATAATCTTTTTGACGGAGAATCAGTAATGGGGAATTACATCTATTCTTTTGTCATAATTTGGGGGAGACACTTTGAATTTAAATTAATTATTTTTGTGGTCTTAGTAATGTTAGGATTATTATTATTGGGCTAATTGCCTACCTATGTGCGTGCATTTTTTTTCTTTTTTAAAACAAATGGAATAGAGGCTGGAAAATTAAAAACCAAGCCTGCATCATATGATAAAATTATGTAATACTAAACCAACTTACTGTTACAAGGCCTAGGTTGTTGCCTCCTCTTCCAGCATGGCCATGACTTTAGAAGCTCTTATTTCTATTTTAGGCCAAACCACAGTAGATAACCTTATACTCTTTAGATACTTTGGACTTCAGTCGTGGTTACTATGGTCAATGGCAAATGACTGCAGGAGCTGCAGTTCCAACCGTGTAAGAAAAATCCCTAGAATTCCTACCATGGGCTAGTTTATCATGATGTTGAGGCCTAGACAACTTGCAATTAATCTCAACTATCCTTAATATAAAAATACTTTAAATTATTAGTTTACAACATTGGCTTTTTTTTTGCTAACAGTAACAACAATAACAATTTAAGGTTTTATGCAGTTTTTTAAAGTTGGGCACTGTAAAACCTTAAATTGTTTCTCTAACTTTTTTTCCTCCACATTTTTATCATAAGTGTAAGAAGAGAAAATATTAGGAAATAAGTAGAAGGAATACTTGTGACCATTTCTCACATTATCTCGTTTCCTGTTTTGTCTGAATTTGGCCATCAATCAGTTGAAAATGCATACTAACTGTTGCTGTCACTCTAGCTTAATGTAGAGGTTATTATTTGGTCTGAAAAAGTAAAACTGGTACTAGAATAGTAGTTGTATCATCCATACATTTTAAAGCATTGATTTGATTTACAGATTAAACTGGATTATCTGAGAGCATCTGTAAACAAATATTGAACTTGTCAAATAATCATGAATAGGATTGTAATGATGAAAACCTGCCTGAGATACACATTTGACTTGCTTACTACTGTTTTAATTAACAATGTGCACACGCATGTTGCTATTTCTGTATAGAGGCACTTAGTAGAGTACTTCTGTTGTAAACAGTCCACGGAAGGTCTCTAAAGTAAAATATATGTAAATACCAAGTTGGTGTCCAGAGCAGTTTAATATACAAATCTTATTTTCTATAAGACACTAAAATTTAGTACATTAGTTTCTAGTGCATTAACCAAATGAAAAAAATTATTTAAACAACTTTCATTCTCAATACTTATTATGTTGTATTTGTATATTGAAAGCACTCTAGGCTGTGCAATAGGAAATTTATGCCTTTGGGCATATGTATGGAAGTACTTCTTTTAACCTCTTTTCTGTACTGGAGGAACCAACAAACATTTCAGCTGAAAACACTAATGCTATATCCTAAAGCTGCAGCTGATACATATAAACAGCTATTAGAAATTGGAAGAAAACCAGTGTGCGACTGTATTAGGCAGTGGATATAACGCAGATCCATTCAAATTTATAAGAATGTTTCCACTGACTTCAGTAGAATAATTATTGTTCCCAACACGCTTTTTGAGGAAATGCATAATACGAAAAGGATTTCTTAAACATATTAAAATTAAACATTGATTGTTATGTACTGCAAAAGTAACACACAACAAAATGTACATACAGCAATAATTTATTCTGTCATTTAGTTTTGTTGAGACTTCTTCACCTGTGCCTCATTAATAAAAGAGCAGCCATCTTACCTCAAATACCAGAATATACAACAAGTTACAGCATAGCAAAAATCCTACCTACTGTCAGTTAAAATCTAGTTCTGGTAAAATAATTTTGTTCAAGGTTTACACATACACAGATGTCCTTTTTTTCTTTTTTGCAGAGCACAAAAACCAAAATGTATTCATCTCACTATAACTATCTATGCACATTATGTGACCACAGAAATGTTAATTATCATTTCAGAAAATGAACCATCAGTTCTATCCATGCAGGAATAAAAAGGCTTGTTCAGCAGAAACCATATTACTGTGAATTTCACAGCCACATGATTAATTAAAAGGTTAGTGGCTTCACAAATACTAAGGTGGAGGTTTTTTTGGCATAAATACCAATTTTTCCCTGAAGTTATTTAGCCATTTTGCAACTCTAGAAGTGAGTGATATATTAATAGAATTATTTATTTTAATCTGTTTTTCATCTTTCTAAATTCCCCCAACCCATCAAAATTATAAAGGTATGGGATGTTAATTAAATATATGTAAAATATACTGTACAAATATAATTATTTTAGCAATTTTATTGCTAAATTATCAATTGGGAATCCCTCAAATATTAGTGAAGACAAAGAATATTATATATGGCTTCCAGAACAAGAACCCTCTACAAGAATCAAACCTATTTACAAAAAAAAGAGGGGCTAACCACAATTTTGCTGCTTTATTTTTTAAAAATTCACATAAATCAATACATTGTTAATTTCCCATTAAACAGAAGTCACCAGATAAGACCCTGAATGGCGCTTAGGGCTTTGTGCACCACTCGAATCTGTACTTTCCGTTTTTGAGTCCCTTTTTTTTGTACTGTTATTTACTGGTGTTGGTATCTGCGATGGTCGAACAGAACTGTTATCTACGCTACTTTTTCTGGGGCTTGGATTATAGTTAAAAGGTGTCACACGTGCTGCAACAGCACCACTTGGTGAGCTGTGTTTACTTGAGCTGCTAGAACTAAATGGTGTGCGCTCAGTCAGTGTGTTTTCACTAGTCTCTGGAGCAGCTGTAGAGCTGCTTAGAACAATTTTAGTTTCAGTTCCTTTCTTGTCTGAACCATCAGATTGGATAAATGAATTCAATCGGGTTTCTAAACCCATGGTGCGAATAGGGACACTTCCATTTCCGGTATTTTGTTTTCCATGAAGATCTTTTGAATCTTTGCTATTTATACTACTTTTCTCTGAACCACTGTCAATAATGGGGGGAGTATTTCCTGTTGGAGATTTTCCAGACCTTGGATTATTAATAGGACAGTCCTCAATCCTCACCCATACATCCTCTGTTTTAGAGACTGCAGGGGCCATCTGATAAATTAGTGTTTTTGAATCAGCACCATTGGTGGGACTAGGTGAGATATTCTGAGGAGGACTTGTCATTATTTGAGGAATTTCATTTTCCTTTATTTTTCTCCAAGTCCCTTTGGTTGGTGCTTGATTTTCTTTACCTTGTTTGAGTCCAGAAAAAGAAGTTACATGTTGCTTTTCATCTTCACTTTTTGCCTTCTCACTAGATTCTGAAGAAGCTGAAAGAATTGAGGAAGAACTTCCTGTCCTTCGCCAAGTACTTACACGAGGAAGTGATGAAGAATGTTTACTGTGTTCACGCTTCCATGTTCCTGATCTGTTAATTGGCAATCTGGATGGACTCTCAGAATGAGATCGAGTTATGTCATGCCGTTTTGTTGGCCTCCCATCATTGTATTCTAAAGATGGACTCAGGTTAGGAGGTAATTTTCTCCAACCGCTGGCTTGGATGGCTGAGTGAGCAGATAAAGACATGTCAGGAAGCGATGGACTTAAAACTGGAGTCTGTGTTTGGGACTGGGTTGGAGAGTCTGGTCTAGAAGGTGACAAAGATTCAAAGGAGACAGACTCTTCTAATTTCCTTCTTAAAGTAGGACTTGGGGTTTCTTTAATAAAAGTTGACTGACGTACTAAAACAGGTCTCTCTGATCGGTCAGATTCACTCCCACTTGATTTGGCTGATGACATTCTAGATAACTCAGACTTTTTATTTGATCCACTGATATTAGAATTTTGATTTAATCCTTTTGAAGCAGATTCACTTCTAGGAATTCCACTAGTACTTTTAGGCAATCCTGTTTGTTTTGCTACAGTTTGCTGGTTCATTTGTCTGCCTGGTGATGTATATGCCATTCTTCCTGAACCTGACGACTTATTGGAAGTTGTACTTGGTGATGCTGTTCTTGGCAGCTGGGAAAGCTTATTGGGAGGACTTATGCCATTTCTACCTGGTGAAATTGAGTTTCTGCCAGGAGACTGCAGAGGCCTACTTAATGGTTGTTGTTGTGGTCTAGAAGGTGTAGAATCTCTAGATCCTGATCTAGAAGGTCCTTTACTTGAAATGCCCTGTTGAGATGGCTGTCTAGATATAGGGCTTGGGTCAGATTTCATAGGTGGTTTGACAACTCTTGGAGAGCTAGTAGAACTTTGGCTTTCATTAGGACTTTTGGATGCTGTGTTCTTTAGTTGTGGTCCTTTTTTAGAAACTGGACTTGTACTTGAAGAACTATTTCGAACTCCAGGAATATGAATCATTGTTCTTCCCCGGGAAATAGAGGGCATATTTGTTTGCAAAGGCTGTTTCAAATGACTTGTAAGTTCAGAATTAGAACGAGCTTTACCTGTAATCATGCTTTTATAAACTTTCTTTCCTCCTTTAATTCCTTTACTTTCACAGTCATTTTTCTTATTTTCCAGTGTACTCTTCTCTCCTGGCTTAATAATTCTTGGACCCTTATTAGAAGTAAAAGGTTTTTCTTCTTGATCTGGTGTAAGATGAAATGGTGATCCTAAGGAAATTCCTGATTTTAATGAAAGGATTGAATCTGAATCTGATGAAGCTTGTCTAGATAATGATGCTGCTGCAGCAGCTTGATGTAAACAGCTAACTATAGAATTTGCACCTTCTTGGATAGCTTTCCAGTCAAAGTTCTCTGAATCAGGTGAGAAACCATTCTCTGAATCAGGCCTTTGTATATCTTTCAAATCTAATGTGAGATCTTCTGCTAAAATGCCTCCCATGTTTCTAGAACTAAGTTTTTCACTATCCCCCTTTGACCTTGATGGCTTTTTCTTTTTAGGCATGGCTGAACTAATACATTCCTGCAAAAGATCATCTTCTGAATCAATACTAAGAGAACTAAGGGAACTGTTCCTTGAAAAGCATACAGGTGTATCTTCCACATGAAATGATTTAGGAGCATATCCAGAAACTGGTGCTCTAGTTGATTCAATGAGTTTCTCAGGTGGTTCTAATTGTTCTACAGGTTCATTTTCTTTGCTATTGTTGTTTTCCTGATCAATATCACTGAGAGAACTAAGAGAGGAATTACGAGAGAAACAAACAGGTGTATTTTCTATTGCAAAATTTTGTGTTTTTTCATCCGTAGACGTAATGTCTTTGGCTGATGGACAAAAAGGTGTCTGGTTTTGCCCCAAAGGTTTGGGTTGATTTCTTCCAGTTGAAGAGTGCTTTTGGCCAGCGACTGATTGCTGATTTGAAATATATTCTTTATTGGAGTTGGCTTCAATTTCATTGTTTTTCCCCTTTCTCAGCTCTGCCTTTTCTTTTGAAAGATCTACATCATCATCAAATTCCAAGGAACTCAATGAGTCATTTCGAGAAAAACAATATGGGGTTCCTTCAATTGGAGTGTAGTGGTGGGGAGAATCAAATGCAAAGCTTCCTCTTGTACGCTCTTCATTATTTGGAAGTTTATCATTTGAATTATTTTCAAGAGTCTGCTTCTTTGTCTCTTTATTATCATTATTTCTTTCACTACTAAAATTATTTTTTGATTCTACATTTTTTCTTAAGCGTGCTCTGTACTCATTGCTTTGTGGCATAGGCTTTACTGGTGATGTTGGTTTCTTTTTCTCTATTTCTAGTTGATTTTTAGTATTTATTGAGGATGATGTAGATACTAGCTGGATCTGATCCATTATCTTTTTCACTCTGAAAGGTTTGTGACTTTTCCCTTTTGGCATAGCAGAATTAATACATTCTGCAAGAATATCATCACCTTCTTCTGTTTTGTCATCATTCAACCCAACAGTAGAGCTGCCTTTTCCCCTTTGAGCATCTTCCGTATTTCTTCCTTCTGTGGGAATTGTATCCCTCTTTTCAATTTCAGCTGATTCCATTCCTGAAACAGCAATCCCTGTACTGGCCAGTTCATTTGGAGGTGATTCTATTGTTAGATCACTCAGAGATGTAGCTGTTGAAAAATTTATTGGTGTTCCCTCAACACAATAAACACGTGGCATGTCATCACCAGGGGTAAATGTAACATGCTTTTGGGAATGTAATCTGCTCTGAGAAGGAAGAAGTTTATATACAGGCAAATGGCTTGGTTTTCTGGCTACAGGTGGAGGTATTTTAGAAGCAGTTACCTGCGAAGGCTTTTTGGCTTTACGTGAAGACTTAGTTGGCATAGCAGAAATAATACACTCCTCCAATATTTCAATATCATCTTCATCTGAATCATCTAGAATATCTTTCTCTATTTCAGTGGATTCTTTTGTATCTTTTTCTATGTTATCCTTTGTATCATTTGATTGTTCAAGTTCTGCTTCATTTACATGATCATTTTCATGCACAGGAGGCATTATTCTCAATTCTACATCTTTCTGTATAAATGGTTCATCAAGACTCAAAGCACTCAGACTTGATGAACAAGAAAATCCATCTGGTGTACTTTCTGTTGCAAAGTGTAACAAAGTGTCAGCATCTTGCATTACCTGCACCCTTTGAACAGCTGTATTTACAGTTGTTTGTCTTGGTCCAGATTCTCTCTTTTCAGTGTTGGATACTTTTGCTTTGGCTGCTTCTCTCTTTACTTGGGGCACTTGGGTAGGTGGTGGAGTTTTACTTCTGCTGGGTGGCATTGTCTGCCCAGGACTATCTGGAAGATCACTTGGGCTTATTATACCACTTATCATCCCACTACATGGCTCACTTTGAACAGAGCTAGCAATTGAACGGCTCTCAAAACTATCCAAGGAACTCACAGAGGTACATCTGCTAAACATGAGTGGAGTCTCTTGTACATAATGTTCTGGTGGGCTCTTGGGAGTCTGGGCACCACTTTTTGAAGGAGACTTGGCACCCGAAGAAAACTCAACAGCTTTATGTCTTGCTGAATCAGACGAAGATACAGTGGAAGTCTGAAGTCTATTTGATTTTGTTCTAAGATGCTGGGAAGCTAATGAGGTTTCATTAGTTGTTACTGCTGTTGACAGATTCCCACTGTTTTCTTTCATTCCAACTATCTTCAGAAAGTTATCAGCATCAGCTACCCGTGTGGAATGATCACGTCCTGTTTCATCTTCAGCTGATGATAAAGATGATAGAGAGCTACATCTTGAAAAACATATTGGTGTATCTTCTACACAGTAAGTTTGTATTGTTTCCTGGTTAATGGAAGGTGCTTTGCAGGATGTAGGCTTCTGAGTATGATTAGCCCTATTCTGAGCAGAATTTGGATGAAGTTGGTTATGTTTTTTTGAAGCAGCAGATGACGACGTATTTCCACTGCTTGACGAAATATGATCTGTTTTAGTACTCTGTACCGATGGAGTTTTTGAAAACGAAAAAGATGGTTTCTGTGCAGGAGGAACCTCTGTTGAATATCGAAGACTGTAATCAATTGGCTGATCCACGTGGTGCGTCTCTTCATTGTATTTTATGCTGTAATTAGTTGGATGATCTTCTTCTTCATGCTGTTCCTCTTCAGAATAATGCTCACTATAATTTGTAGGCTTATCAGTCTCATAATCATCCACCTGACACAAGGACTGATTGACTTTGGGATTTATTCCATGATTACATCCTACTCGGTTTTGTTCTGAATTACTGGATTCTCTTGATCTGAAAGGAGATACACATTCTGGCTGTCCAAAAGCTGACTGATAATTTAGGTGTTTATTATCACCACTCTCAGGATATACAGGATATGCTCCACTTTGACTTCTGGATTGCCTTTGCTCATTCTGCTTTATTTCTTCTTCTATTACATGCTTAGGTCTTGCCCATCTTTCATTCTGAGATGGGCTCTGCCTTCCAGAATTCAATTGTTCATCAGAATATTTCAAACTATAGTTTATTGGAGTATCCAGTTCTCCATCATTGTCATCCATATGATTAGCACTGTGTATTTTATGAGCCAAATCAGCAGGATACTGTCCATAACTGCAAAATTTACTTTCTTCGTCTTCAGAATAAGATTCTATAGGCTTCATTTGTCCTCTTTTGCCATACCCATCACTGCTACTGACACTGTTTAAACTATCATTAGAAGCTCTTTTATACTCTACTTTTGAATATGGTACAGAACATGCCCTGTTCTCAGATTTTGGAAAGTTATAACTACTTGTGTGAGAGTGAGCAGTAGAAGTTCTTCTTAAAGCATTTCTGTCTTCTGACAAACTGTGAATTTCTGTTATGGATCCACTGCTTCTTTCATCTTGTGATATGTGCATATTTGCTGTTTCCTCCATTGCTTTTGAAATCTGAGTAGCAGCAGTAGAAATTTGCATTCCTATTCGTTTAGAAGAGTTGCCAGAATTTTCTGCTGTGGTATGGTAGCTGTTCAATCCCACTGCACGGTCCCTATCTAAACTCCGTTCTTTTTCAGAACGAGAATTCTCTGTATTTCCTCTGCTTGATGAGGAAGAGCCAGGCAATACTGTAGTATTTAAATATGGTGAAAGTACAGTCACATTTCCACTGTTAAAGTTTTCTGATCTGCACACTCCATCTTCATGGCGATTACCATCCAAAACATATTCACTGTAAAGATTCTGTTTATGTCTTTGCTTATTGCGGTGAGACGTTTTGGGACTTAAATTATCAATGTTGTCAAAAGTCTCAGATAATTGTTGAGCATCTAATTCTGCTTCCAGTGCTTTTTGCTTTCTGACATGAAGAGATGGCAAGCTTGAACCAGGAGACATAATATTAGCATCTTTGTATTTTGCAGGTCTGTTTGCCATTAAATTTCTTAGAGCTGCAGCACTCCCCATGGCTATCATTTTGTGCTTCGAATGTATGAGATTTTTGAGCATACTGACTGCTCCCAAGTCCCATAACGCTTCCTGGTCCTTTGCATTCCGTGCAGACAGGTTCCACAAAGTTCCACACGCATTACTGACTATTGTCAAACTGTGAGACTTCAAATGATGTAAGAGGGTTTGCAAGCAGTTATTCTCTCTCAGTATTTGCCTGGAATTGAGATGTAAGCATAAAAATTATCACATTAACAACACAAAAAAGCTCAAATATAGCAACTTGTTATTTTTCATAAATAATATGATTTGTAAGCTCTGAATAACAAATCCTCTTAAAGAATTAATCAAAAATATCAAAACAGTTCTATGGAAACAATAGTTTCCAACAGACACTAACTACGGCAAATATTCTCTATGCCAAGGGGATAGCCATGTAAATATCCCTAATTATTACATGCAGATATTATGCTGATAATGCTATTTCTGCACATATTCTGCACATAGAATAATTTTATTCTGGAAATATGAATCAAACACAGAACGATGAAAAGGAAAGAGGCCTACTCAGCTGGTTCTGCTGAGACAGCAACTCCTCATCTCCTTATAAGAGATTCATTATGTTAAGATCTGATTCCAGACTTTGCCCCCCACCCAGAAATCATTCATAAAACATCTTTGACTGAATGGATAATTAAATAATGCAATAAAACAGTATTCTTACCTATGGTCCTCATTTGTAGCAATCAAGCTAGACACATTACGAAGAATTCCCCCTCCACTTTCAATGATGGCTAAAGTATTTGTTTGGCTTCGGTAAGTCAGTGTGCCAACCAAAAAGGCAAGAGCACCATCCACTGCACATATATCAGCTTTATTCTCAGTGCAATGTGCTGATAGATTCCATAAGGCACTCAATACACTTTTCAGCGTAGATTCCTGCAAAGAGTAAACATTAGATTAGATTTCTTAGCTGTATAAAAAACATTAACACTTTATTTCAATAGGAAATACCTTAACCTTTGTTGCCTGGCAACCTAGCTGGGGGGAACCTGAGAGGGGAACTGGGCGACACAAGTGGTAGGCTGGTGCACATGCGTGCACAGCTCAACTCGTGCAAGTGGCGGGCCGGGGGCATGGACATATACATGCACTCAAATGCAAGTTGAACTGTGCAAATGTGTGTGCGCTGGCCCACAGCCTGGCTGCGAATAGGTCATGGCCCAGTAGTGGGCCATGGCCCAGGGGTTGGGGACCCCATCTTAAGATATCAGTGGATAAGCGGATTAGTAGATAAGTTGGCCCTGCAGGATCAATAATTTTCTATGCCCCTCGCAAGCGCTTGGCAGGCCTTCTCTTCCTCCCGTTTTTGCTCAAAATCACTGCCCTGCCCATGTAGCAACTTTAACAGTGTATGGGTCTATGTCTATATGTGAAACAGAATACGTGTCTTTATTTAAATATGCAAGGAATTTGTGTATGTGTACTCATTTACTATTATGTCATTGGAAATATACCATAGCCATTTTATACTTCAGTGATAGCTTCTTCACTATGACATGTGAAAAAACAAATAAATACATTTATGCATACATGTACATTAACAGATGTGAACATATTACAGCACTAATAAAAACTTCAAATTGTTAATATAATAAGGTTTATTAGAGAACACCTGTCTCCCCAAAATCAAGGTACTTATTTTGGTAGTTACTTCCTATCAGCTTTTGTAACAATTTAAATTTAAGCATATTTATCAATATCATTTACTAGATGGAAATTACTCTATAAATTCAAACAGACTTTAATCTATGGGAACTAACTGATTTTACCCAACATATTCAGTTGATTTCACTGGGATCCAAGAGTAATTAATTTAATTCACAACCAACTAAATTTGTTCTAAACTATTACTATAAAATAATATACAAATAAAAACAGCGATCAGATAAAAATGGCTAGTGTGTAGTCTATTTAGAAGAGTACCATCAGTGAAAAAGACTTTTTAAAACCAATTCTTCCTCCTAGCTTCCTTCCCAGAGAAGCAACCACTTTCCAAGAACTATTACTGATGATTGTTTTCTTTCCCAAAAGTAACTATTTGAACTCTCTTTTATGTATTATTATTAAACGAGGAAATTTTTAAATATATTTAAATTCGAAAGAAACACTGATTTGCTACAGTACCTTTTTAACTTCCAAAGCACACTCCATCAGTGCTTTCACACTCCCAACCTCTCGTAGTGTCTTCTTACTATTCACATCTGCCCGCCAAGACAAATTTCTTAAAACACTTGCAATAACCTATAATATTGTCAATGAAATAGTAGAAAAAAGTAATATGCTTTAACTACCATGCATTTAATAGACAATTACTTGGTATGCTGAGAAATAGTTTATTACTCATTTTAATATGCTTGTTTATACAGCAGTACCTTGGTACTCAACTGCTTTGAAACTCATCGAATTTGGTACTCAACGCAATTTGACATGAAAATTGTCCCGGTACTCATCATTTGTTTGACAAGCTAGTACTTGTCAGTGTTGGCTATCTTGTGACTCACTACACTGTTTTTTATAGGAAAAATTGTTTCACTACTCTTTGTTTTTGGTATTCATTTTACCTCCCAGAACCAATTAACAATGAGTACTGAGGTACCACTGTATATTGATTTTAAATAATTCAGTGCTTGAGACTTGAGTCAGAAAAGTAGGGCATCATCTTTTTTTAAATTTGTCATAAAAATTCTTGACAATAATAGACATTTACCATGAGGTAAAATGGTATCTATAAATCTCTATTTTTCTATCTATTTTTTTACACTATTCATCTGTAAATGAAAATGTTCTAATACATTATTGTGAAATATGAAAACTTTTCCAATGTAATTATTTTAGCATAAAGTATTCAATATAAAAGAACATATTTCTCAGGATAAGAAAATAAATTGCATCAATATAAAATCCTTAATATAGACAGTTTGCTTATAGCAAATTATCTTATTTGATGGACTTTCAGACATTATAAATTAGTTCAACTCAACATTCATTTAGAATTTCTTAAAAAATCAAATGTTGTAATAAAACAAAAGGCAAAAAACATTTAATGCTTGGTTTGTTCCATTAATCAATTTAGTGACTATGTAGCTCCTTAAAGTTGTCCTCGGTCATATCAATTGTTTTTTTTTTCCCTCAAAAGCAAATTCAGAAAAATTATGTCACTCAATATACTAATTGGAAGATTACAGAATAAGAAAATAAAAAGGGAAAACTTTTGAAAAACCATAAGATCCAGATAGCAGATTACAGTATACAAAAGAAACAAAAAAGAAATGTTGCATGAAAGTTATAAATATATAGAAACAGAATACCCGAACAATGAAGTTTACCTGCTGCAAATCTTCACTTTCAGATTTTAACTGTGCTACTAAAGCTCTCATGCAACCCTTCATAGAACACAAAGTAGCCTATTTGAAAGAGAGAGAAATTTTATGAAGCAGGTAATTAGATGTATGTTGGCAGTTGAGGATAAATTATCTAATGGATATTCAAAATAGAATTCTTTTCTCTATTTTTGCACTTAGTCTAGTAACAGCTTCTCATAAAACTAAAGTAATAAACAAATGAGAACGACAAACATAATAAGTTAGAAGCAGTTTTTTTTCTAGGTTTAAGAGAACATCTTAGTTGAGAAGCCCCAATTGTAATTGAATACCAAAAGGGAGAAGATCCCCCCAATCTGAAGAAGAATAATCTGGGGAAGAATCTGAAATAAACATCTCAAAAAATCACAATAAAGCAAGCACACTTCCAAGTATAAATTAAAATAATTCATGGATAAGCAAAAATAACACATATAATTATAGATCAACATTCATTGGATAGAACAAGAGTAGGAACATAATCTTTTTATTAAAAAGACAATTTTAATTAATGCAGAGCTGCATAAATAAGATGAAAAGAACTGGATCTCATAATTAGTTCACACAAGAAGAAAACTGCTGATGATAGATTCAGATGGCACCTAGATTCAGAGTTTAGAACAAGACTTAAAATAGCAAGAATCAAACTGTGAACTACAACAGCATCTATTACAATAAACAGAAATAAATCTAAAGAGATTAAAACCTACCTTATTGGCTACATCTCCAAAAGTTAAATTTGTCAGAGCCATTCCAGCATATCGTCTTAATGTGACACTATAATGGTCATTAGTAAGACCATACATTTCACAATCTACCTGTAGCAATTCTGCAATGGCTTGTAAACCCCCTAAAAAAATTGAAAGATTTGTTAGAAATATTTTGGTAAATTGGCATATTTATTCTCCAAAATTCCTTTCTTAAAAACATTAATACATAAAAAGAAAGAAAAAACAAAAATTATTATTATGGCTTTATTGTATACAAAAGAAACAAAACTGATTACTCATGGAAAGAGCACATTCTTAGCTTTATAATACTGGATTAGAGATATATGGTCAGTTTCTATTTATTGATTTAATGGAAACTCTAATGAATATTATTTTGTAGGGTTTAATGATTTCTTTAAAATTTAGAAAGAATTAATGTCTTGTAGGCTCTAAATTTCAAATTTTATTGAATGCTCCAAATTTTCCTGTATGCCCCAAACTCCAAATTTTATCTTTGCAAGCCACCAAGAGTCATTGAGTGTGAGTTGGGCGACTATATAAATTTTCATTCATTCATACATATATAAAATGTAAATATGAAGCAAGGGAATTGGGCTGTGAACAAGTTCAGTTACTGCTCTAGAAACTCCTGCTGGTTATTGATGTATGCATGTACAACCTTTGGGCTGAAACTGACAGTGAAGCAAGATAATTTAATAATTAAGTATATATAAATAAAATAATAGGTAATATAACAGTTGAATTAAATTGGTGGAAGAGCCTCTATGTGTGTAGGCGTCTATCTCTGCATGTGTAGGTATATGTGTATGACCTCTGTGTTGGCATAACAAAACTACTATTCTAACATTGATTTTGCAATCTTTCTTTTGGCTAGCTTCCT
Source organism: Stegonotus admiraltiensis (assembly GCA_032468215.1). Taxonomy (NCBI): domain Eukaryota; kingdom Metazoa; phylum Chordata; class Lepidosauria; order Squamata; family Colubridae; genus Stegonotus; species Stegonotus admiraltiensis. Next base: position 75,295 of record JANHZT010001380.1, read on the forward strand.
TTATTTTATGGATAACATGAAAAACACCAGATGGAGCTATTCAAAACTGGATCCTAAAAAACTCTGAGAATTAGTTATTTTTCCTTCTAAATACTAACTAAAGTTATAAAGATCATTTAGCTTCATTTTGAGTCTTTTTCTAATACTGTAGTAACCTAACTTAAATTACTCCTGCATTTTATATTTTTAAACGTGGAAACTCAAAACAATTGCACTTTTTCTTTTTTTGGTGCATGTCTCAGAGCAAACTGAAACTGCCAGAGCACCAGATAAATCCTGATTTATATTTCTCCCCTTATGGGTGTATTTTACTGTACTGTCAGTATTTCCCCATTTTCACTAGTATGTTTTCACATAATAAGGAATTTTAAAAAGTGTATTCAATTCTCAATACTCTGAATAAACTTAATAAAAACATTGATTTAATGTGGATTTGGAAACAATCAATTAACTTATATATCTGCTCCCTGCAAAAGAATGCCCTAACCTCCTTCTAACAACTGTATATTAAGGAAAAAGTTTTACTTTTCTGCAATGTCATTTTTTTCTTACCAAGTTCATTCATTGCATGCCTATGCTCTTCATCAAATGAAAGCTTCATTAAAACACATACTGCAGGACAGATCTGATGGTCAACTGGAGCTGGCACTATGTCAGAACAAAAAAAATCATTTTCATTTAATGTATCAGTTGAAGAATGCAACAAAACCTTTAAAGTTACACTGTCAAACAATTTATTAAACAAATGCAGTCGAACAGATATACTTCTCTAAGCATTTGCAATGGAAAAAAAATTGAAGTCTGCCAGTTTTGCATCAGAAAGAATAACCAATCAGTTATAGCACTTCCAAAATTACTGTCAATGAATGTGATTCCTATTGCCAAAGGTCAACAGGGCCTGCCATTCATAATCACTTCCATGTAATGTCAGTTTACAAGTTGTCAACTTACAACTATTCATTTGGTGACTGTTTGAAATTACAATGGCACCGAAAAAAGGGATTAAGGACAGTTTTTTACACTTATGACTGTTGCAGCATCCTTGTTACGTGATAAAAAAACAGACACCTGGCAACTGGCTAATATTTATGACGGTTAAAGTGTCCCAGGATCATATGATCATCTTTTGTGACCTTTTGACAAGCAAAGTCAATGGGGAAGCCAGATTCACTTAACAACCGTATTACTAAGCAACTGCAGTGATTCATCTAACAACTGTGGCATCAAGGTTGTAAAATGTGGTAAAACTAATTTAACAACAAAAATTTGGGGCTCCATTGTGATCGTAAGTCAAAACTACACTGCTGACAACTGAGAACCACTTAAACTATTAAAAGAGGGATAGAAAAGATACTAATGAACTGATGGTTAAGGGCTGCTCAACACAAAATATCTGGATATTATAATAATTACAAAGTAACTTCCTTACATTCCTGGAATGCTCTATGTAAATCATGAAACTGAAATTTCCATGTGTTTCCAAGATAAGCTGTTATGCAATCCTAGGAACTCTCTATTTTTAGTGGTATCTATGAATATGTCACAATTTTTCATTTCACAGCTTTGACTTCATATTTAAGTGCTTCAAAATTAGCAAACTCTTATCAATTTTTATAGGTAACACATCTACCAGCACAAAGCTTATTCTTGCTTTCCGCAATGAATGTTTGCATTCAGGAAGGTATTCAATGGATTCTAGAAGTTAAAACTAATGGTGTGGAAATCACTTTGAAATTCAGAATACTCCATTTCAAGTTCAAAACAGTTGTTTCATGTTCAGAATTGGTGTTTCAACAGATCCGAGATATTCTGAAATCCAGAAAGACCGAAGCAGATTGCTTCAGACTTGGAAGGCCTATATTAAAATTGAAACAGGGTGTTTCAAATTTGGAATGCTTTGAGTTCAAAATATTTTGAGGCATCATTGGAAACTCCATAGTCCTTAGATATGAAGAGCTGCAATTGGTGTAATAACTGATTTTAATTATTGTATCTTTGTTTCCATATCATATATAGAATTTCAGAGGCTAGTATATCAGAAGGAGTTTGCATCTAATGTATTTTATTAAAAGGCATATACTTTCAGGAACTGCAACACCACAGACTAACACAACTCTCCTCTACAAATACTAGTTCAAAAAAGTAACAAGAAATCACTAAAAATTATAGTTGTATACATATTCTGGATTATATCCAAACATTACTAATGTTGATTTTTAAAAATATTATCTGTTTCTCTGTGCAAAGGAATGTTTGAAGAAGTCAGTCATTGCAAACTGATATAATTATCATATAATTAAAAATTTAATTATTACAAGTGATTTCATACTTCACCTTATGCTGGTGTTAGAAATTTAGAAAATAAATTTTAGGAATTAAAATTCCCAATCAACACAGAAATATATACTTTGTAACAAAAACAACGTGACCGAAAATAGATAAATTTTTCCATTCCCATTTGCACCTTGTATTTCGAACAGCCTGCTTGGAAAAAATATTCCACGAATAGCCAGAGTTCAAAGCTGTTAACACTAAAGAATACTTCACAAAGGTTTTGAAACTTGAATTGCAACCAACATACTTGGATTTTTATCTTGGTCCATGCCCTGATCATGTGCTTCCTGCCATTCCCAACAAGTTTCACAGTAAGCTCGGATTTGTTCTAGAAGATGGAGAACACGTATTTCTCGTCTGCCTCGTTTATCATCAGGCTGGGAATGAATGATATTATGTAGTGCTGCACTAGCTCTGGCACGAGCCTCTTTACTTCCACGAGAGTTGCCCAACAACACAGAGTCTTTATCATTGCCATGCAAAAGTTGAATGAGAAGAGGAAGACATCCAGACTGGCGCATAGCTATGCAGCTATCCTGGGAGCTAGACATGGCTAGCAATGTTCGTGACATATCATCTTTATCATGAGTGCCCAACATTGACAGCAGTGAATACACCATTTCAACCTGCAAAGCAAATAGTTTTAAAACACCGTTATGTACAGTTAATGTGGATGGGATATACTAAAATGAATATTCTAGGGTGACTCCACTTATATGTGGTATATGAGTAATTTACATATAAATATTGTTTATACCCACAGAGGCAGAGATGGATGTAATGTAACATAAGGTAACATAACTTAATGTAACATGTTTATGTTCCAAATTAAAACTTACTTAAAAAGCTAAAGGCAGAGCACAGTCCTTTCTGGGTAGTAATAATTTATGTGGGTAAACAAAGCACTCCAAAATAATTATGCATTAGCATTCAACTCAAACTATTAATTTGGCAATAATCAGATATTATACCATTTAACAATATTAACAGTATCATGACAGGCATAATAACTATCTTGTTTCATAAAACTGAAATAAGTATTAAAAAGTATGTTAGATGTTAAAACTTGGTAGATTTTACATATTACAAATAGACAGCCAAGTTGGTCTAGCGCTTGTGTCTATCAGTCATCCAGGTCATGATTGTCCTAAAGGTGCTCTTTTCAAGAAACAACTAGAATTTCTTTGTTTTTCCTTGAAGACATTTTGCTTTTCATCCAAGAAGCTTCTTCAGTTCATGAAGAAGCTTCTTGGATGAGAAGGGAAATGTCTTCAAGGAAAAACAAAGAAAGTCCAGTTGCCTTTTGAACAAAGCACCTTTGGGTCTAGTGCTTCTAGTCCCATTTTAGGCATAAAAAGCTGGGCTTTGACTTTGGGCTAATCACTCTCTCTCAGCCTAATCCACCTCACAGGATTGTTGTAGTGTGGAAAATAGGAGGAGGAAGGAATAATAGGGAAGTTAGTTGCCTTGAGTTATTTATAAACAATAATAAAGGTGGGATAAAAAATTCAAATAAATAAAAAAAATTAATTTGGATTGAAATGTATTAATAAAAGCTAGTTGGTCTTTTGAAAATATATCATGGTTCTAAAATATTTCAAAAGCATCTGAAATGAAAATTTTCCCACAGGATACACGGTCCAGATGGATAAGAATAAAGAATTCATTGTTAAATAAAAATTACACTATATTGCATGTATAGAGCTTGCTTTTAAAAACAAAATTACAAAATAAGGTTAGGTTTGTTAATATTACATTTTGCATTATTGAAAAAACCAGAGACAAAAGTTAGAAGATTCCTAGAAATCTTCTAGTCCAGCCCCCTGCCAAGGACAAGAATGCTCAGACCATTGCAGACAAATGGCTGTCCAAGCTTGGACTGATGATGGAGCACCCAAGACTCCCTAAGCCAGGATGTTCCACTACTTAATAGCATTAACAGTCGGGAAATTCCATGTTATTTCAAGTTTATCTCTCCCAAGTACAACCATTGGTTCTGGTCCTACCTTTTGGAAAATAAATCTGTATCTTCTTGGCTGTCTTGCTTTCAAGTACTGGAGGACTGAATTCATGTTTTCTGCTCTTTTCTTTAGGCTAAATATTGCCAGTTCTTTTAACTGTTCTCTGTAGGATTCAGTCTCAAGCCTCTAACCTTCTTAATACCTCAGCATTTTTCTTGTATTGTGGTAATCAATACTGGATACAACACTAAAGGTGTGCTCTGACCACTCCAGCAGAGATTGGAAGTATCACTTCCCATTATCTAATCCAACTTTTAATTGGTTTATTTGAAAGTTACAGAAAACTGCTGGCTCATGCTTAATCTGTGGTCTATCAGGATATCCAGATCCTTTTTATAAGTACTACTGCTGAGCCAGCTATTACTTATCTGATATCTGTACAACTTATTTTTTCCTACTTAAATGGAGAACGCTACGTTTCTCACAACTGAATTCCATTTTGTTGGAAAAGACCCAATGTTCAAATCTATTAAATTCCTTTTTACAGTGAAACTGTCTTTTGAGGTATCACCAAACCCAACTTCACAAATTATTGGATAAACAGAGATGATGACTTTAAAATTGTGAAGAATTGAAGCTGTATTTCTATTAAATAATGTTTTTAATACTGAATGGTATGTGTGACAAAACAAACAAATTTACAGGCACATTTGCAATGACAGTTCCTGACTAAGAGGATTATCCTCCTATCCCCCTGTGAGACAAATATGTCCCATTATCCATTTTTAGAATATCCTCACTACACAGCCTTTCTTTTTTATACCAACCCCAAAATGAAGATACAGCTATACTTTTAAAGTAGCATTTTTCATAATCTCTCAACATAAATCTAGATGAACAAAAGAAATCCTCAATGGCTAGCATTTCTGGAAGTCTTATTGGCCGCTTGAGGCTTCTGAAAATATTTCCGCACTCTTGTCCAGTCACTGGGTACTGCCTTCCACAGCCATTATTGCTTGGGCTGCAGGAGAAACTTTTCCTGTGTCAGCAAATACAAGTGCAGAAAGTTAGGCTTTGAGCTCTTTATGGCAACTATATATTTCACTATAGTGCAGGAATGAAAGAACTCAAGAAAACTGAACAAACTTTACTGTTTTATGCAGACAAATCTTACGATCCAGGAATCAGAGTTCACTCTATAGTCTTGAGCCAGTCCAAAGATCAATCAGGGAATCAGAACATGTTCGGTGGTCATCTCTGAGACCAGAAAGATGTTTGGTAACAGTAGTCTGACGCCAAAGCTCTTTTATAGCTCTGAGTCAGGCACATCTATCCTCCTGAGTCCTGCCTTTCTTTTAAGGAACCTTGCTGAACATTTCTGTTCTACTCACTTGATATTTGTGTGAAGGCTGAGGATCTTTTCCTGCTCAGGTTCTAGGTCAGGTGATTAAGCCTGCTGCCACACTTCTGTACAGGTAACTGATTACCTGACCTTATCCCTACCCCTGGATTAAACATTAAGCAAAATAAGCATGTGATTAATGCACCACAGAGGGGGCACCACAGAGTTTTTTCCTTCTAACTACCATGATCTAAATTCTTTTACTGCCACACTCAATTTTAGTTTTCAGCACTTATGGAATTTTAATGTCTTGTCAGTGAATCAATGAAAGGGCCAAGAGGCACCACTGTTAGGCTTTGCTTAAGGCATCAGTTGTGGCCTTAATCTGGCCCTGCTTATCTACTCCTTTGAACACACGTGAAGATATCTGAAAGACTGCTGGTTCCAAATCGCGGAGATCAGTACCAGTCATGCCCTGCTCTTTCAATTCAGAGTCTGAATCTATTCAGTCCAGGATCTTAATGGGAGATGAAGCATGAAACATTTCTACTGTTTTCACTAATTTTCCTGTGCTAATGTCATTTTGCAATTATCGATGCAATAATTTTGGTTGTCAATTAATCACTCACTGCAGCACTGCCACTCCCTGGCAGCACCTATTGTTTTGTTATATTTATGAGCTGGGTGAGATCAAAAGCATTCTGCCCCTTTTAGCCCTAGTGCCAGGAAGATCAGAGAACCTATTTATCAATTTTTTGGAAGACTGCTAAAACTCTGTCCAAAAATATCCAGCTGACAGGTTGGTAGGGCAGCATGTGGGCCAAGATGCAGCCGGAAAGTTATTCCTTCCTGTTTCACCCTGCAACCTCCTCTGCTACATATATATAATACTGGAGAATGCACATTAACTCTGCCATGAGGGAAAAGACCCTAGGAATAGCCAGTGGTACAAATTTGCCACAGTCATATGCTTTCTCATTATGTGGTAGAAATAAGACTCAAAAGGTTTTTGATACCAAAGAATCAAAAGTGCATTATCACCCACTATTCTTCTTCGTACATAGACAAACTAGCTTGCACAAAGTTGGCCAGTCAAATTTGTCTTACTAAAGCCTGGCCATATATTTGCAAAAGTGGTTCTGGCTGAAGTTTTATACTGTAATTAGTTTTGAAAAATCCTGAAGTTATGGTAAAGTGGCAAAAGTTGGAGGTGGGCAAATTTATCTTTATCTGGAGAACACAGATCAAAATGTGTGATATTAATACCTGGAAAAATTCTAGAGCAGATAATAAAGAGACTGATTTATAAATGGTCCTTGGTGCTCTCTGAGCTTGGTTTTTTGCAGATGTTTCATTACCCAAACTAGGTAACATCATCAACGCTAGTAAGGAGTGGGATTTGCTCTCAGTATATATTCTAGTGGCTTGTCCTGGGGTGATCTTAGAAGTTCTTTGGTTGGGCTGTTTACTGTTGACCCTGGCATGAGGTCTCCCAAGGTCTTTCCACATATCATTACATCAGTATAGTACAGTGATGGCTAACCTTTTCAGGACTGAGTGCCCAAAGCATGCACACGAATTCGCATGTGGCCCCGTGCATGCATGCATGGCCCCTGCATGAGCCTCCCCGCATGTGTGTGTGCCCTCTGCACGCACCCTGTGCATGCGTGCATGGCCCTGCCCGTGCTCTGCCCCCCCTGCATGCCTGGCAGTGACCTGACGACTGGATGGCTGGCGGGAGGTGCATGCACATGTGCAGCAGAGCTGAATTGGGGCAACGGTTCACGTGCCCACAGAGAGGGCACTGCGTGCCACCTGTGGCACACGTATCATAGTTTCGCCATCACGGGTATAGTAGAAGGCAGAACAAAAATTCTGTTTTAACAGATCAGTTAAATGGGCTGGTAATAACAACACAACTGAACAGAATCAAAAACAAAAGATTTCATTTAGGAAACAAAATTCAAATGGACAGATATAGAATAGAGAATATATTCTCAGACTTGATAACATAGTAAAAAAGGTTTTGTAATATTGTTGAATGAAAACTGAATATGAATCAGCAGTGTAATGTGGTTATCAAAAATGCAAATACAAATGATAGAAAACATTTCATCTTTTTTTTCTATAAGTCAGCTCCCTCCTTGAATGTGTGTTCAGTCCTGGCTATCACACTTTGAAGACTCAAATAAAATGGAACAAGTTTAGAGAAAAGCAACGAGGACAATCAGAGAGTTTAGAAACTTAACACAACAAAGAAATACTGAAGGAACTGGGAATAATGCAAGATAGCCTTCTTCAAATTTCTCAAAGGACACTATGCAGAAGATCAAGATATTGCAGCCAAAAATGCATTTCGGCAACAAAAAAAGCACTGAATTCCAAATAGTAAAAGTAACCTGATAGTAGCATCACATAAGCAGAGAAATGGTGGATTGTATTTTATTGTATACTAGCTGTACCCGGCCACACGTTGCTGTGCCCCAGTCTTGTGGGTATACAATATTTTTTGACTGAGTGGCAATAATTCCCGTCTGTAGCTCAGGTCACTCCTACTTT
>JANHZT010001380.1:83590-94482 GCA_032468215.1 Stegonotus admiraltiensis
GAACACTCTCGTAGACGAATGGGACGTTGTGTCAAAATTTCAGAGCAATCGGTGAAGAACTTTAGGAGATGTTCAATTTGATACAAACGGACATTTACATTTTTATATATATAGATGTTAAAAGCAGACTAAATAGCCATCTGCTGAGAAACTATTAATTCCTGCACCAAACAGGGAACTGGAGTCTGGAGACTGGGCTCTTTAAACTGTATCATTTTAGGATGAAACTCTACCAAGGGACACCCCCCCACCCCACAATTAGGGATGGCAACTGAGTAACTTCAGGATGAGAATATATCAACTTTAGTAAGCACAGTGCACATAACGGGTTTAAATCTTACAGCTCTGCAGAATTTAATTACACTGACTATAGTAGAATATGCAAATTTTACATAGCAAACACTTAAGTAAATTGAAATCTAAAACATCTGGATGGTATTGGCTTGCCCTTGATGGTACCAGCATTAATAGAGCATATGCATAATCTGATGACTCACTCAACTTCTTTCAGGATGTATATTAAAATTGTGTTATAGATACTGTTAGACCTGAAAATCACTATTAAAAATAATATTGACCACTAATTCTATATACCAGGTGTGCATTTCTGGAGTTGTATATTAATAATGGCCATCTTCAGGTTGCTTCATTATAATAAAAGTTGAACCTATGCCTCTATCTATACATTTCACCCTGAATTTCACCCTAAAGTGTTTTTTCAACTATTCAGCTTTTTGTATTTTTCTGTATCTATAAAATGACTGCTTCAATAATCTTAAAACCCCAAATTTTATGAATGTTGTAAATCATTACTAAACACAAAACAGTGCATTTTTAAAAGTAGGATTAGAATTGTTTAAAAGCATCCATATAAACTATCAAAATATCCCATAGCAGCAGACTATTCCATCTATTAAACTCTCTTTCATAGTTTAAAAAAAAGAGTCCGTTCATCTCCAAATACTCACTCTTCATTTTCACACCTATTTCTCTGAATTCACAAAGCAGAATAGGGACTAGAGCAGGGGTCACCAACCTTTCGGACCTCAGGGACCACTAAATTCATAATTTTAAATCCCATGGACTATGGGATCTGTCTAATGACTGGCTGGGTGGGGGGTGACTAGGTGGTCATGTGACTTGAGTAGGCGTGGCCAACTCAATGTCACTCACATCGAGGGGGCCTCGCCGGCCTCTACTCGCTACTCCCCTCCCAGCCACTCCTCACCTGCTGGCCCAGGCTCCTCAGGGCCCCAACAGGAAGCAGTTGTTGAAGCTAAGCAGCCACCACGAGAAAGAGTTGGCGAAACAGCTGGCTCAGTTCAAATTGGATCTGACCGAGAAGGAGGCTCAGCAGAAGCACCTCACTGAGGATTACAAGCATAGGCTTTCCAAGTTGAGGGAAGACCTGAGGGAGTGCAGGGCCAGGAACTGGCACCTGAAGGCTCAGCAGGCTGAGATGGTCAGCCAGTTCCAGGCCATGATGCAGTCCCACTGGAATGAGACCCTCTGGCTCTTCACCACCAGCGGCACTTCCCTCCAGCCTTTGTCAAAAGCCCCGTACCAGGAGGCTGAAGCAGACCCCGAGTTAGAATTTCTGCCCTCCTCCAACCCGCACAAAAAGACTCTGAAGGAGGAGTCTCTCTGCAGCAACACAAACATTCATTGCACGTATCTGTCCCAGGGGCTGTAGTTTGACAACCCCTGATTTAGTGCAATATAAAAAATTCAAATAATTTTTCTGCAGACCACCAAAATTTTCTCGTGGACCACCAGTTGGTGACCACTGGACTAGAGCGTCCATTACTGATTATACATTGAGATAGGTCAATGCAGATGTAAAATATATTTTAATTATAAAATTGAGAATTAGCAAATCTATAGAAAACTTTGGTTACCTTGGTACCCAAATGACTTGTGAGTCTTCGAGGAACAGAGTAATTACTATTAGAACTCATAACACTGGATGTTTCATGGTCCATCCGAGCAGTTGAACTCTGTAAGTTTAAGAAATAAGGTTATAAGGGAGTTAAAATATTAGCACAATGCAAATGTGGAACTTACTGTTACAGTAAATAAGAAGTCAACTCAGTAAATATCTCATTATTTTTGTATATATATTTTACTGAACTATGATTATCGAATATTATCAAGTAACAAAATAACATAAATCCAAGATGCATAGATATAAGATATATAGAAAATATTTTTAAAATCTATTTAAATAGTAAGTAAAGAGATAGGTACTGTAGATATACAAATTTACCATAGAAGTTATCACACTATAGCCTGCCCTATTGCTTTTGAAATAAACTATAAAACCCATCCAATCCTGATAGAATTGTGGGTCCTGCTTCTGATGTTTTATTATTTTAGTAATGCCTATTATTTTTTTTTGTAAGTTAGCAATTGAACTGGATTTGTTAATCCACATCTTAACACATGTTAAGAGATTTTCAATGTTGGGCAATTATTATTTTATCTGTTAATGTTAAATAGATAAATAAGCTTATTTTTAAGTGTGAGACCTGGCCTTGTAAATAAATGCAGTAAATTTAAATCTGGAAAGCATTTGATTGTTTATTTAATAGCAGTACTTAATTCTACAAAAATGTTATGCCATAAAGGCATACCTTTATTGAAATTGTGATATTCAGTCACAATTGAAATTGAGGCCACTTTTTGGACAACCTCACCAACAATTGGAAAAAAAGTCTGATATATGTGTGCCAATCTAAATGGAGTCAAGTGCCAGCAATGTATAATCTTCCACTGCAGTTCTTCCATTGCAGCTCGTATCTTATTGTTTAGATTTTTATTCGATATGTTATAACAAGCCAGTATAGTATAGAGGGGGAAAAAAACATTTCCCACTTATGCAAAAAGAGATCCTTGTGTAGGATTTTATTTTCAATTGACTGACTGATTAAATTGATTAAAGGGCGTAAGGACATCAGAGGGGGGCGTCCCCGCTGCTTGCAGCGGGTTCAGCGCTCTGGCCCTCGTGGCTCTGCCTGTGCCCCTGGGGGGTTAGGAATGCAGAACCCTGGGACTCCAGCTGGTGTATGTTGAGTCCGGAGGGAAGGGACCCTCTCTCTGATTTATTTCCACCAGGTTTCCGTGTACTACACCGGCCACGACTCCACGGGAGGGGTGGTGGGGTGGCAGTTGTTATTAGGGAAGGTCTTAGACCTAGGGAGGTCACTGTCCCTCAGATAGGCAGGTGTGGATCACTTCTGTTGAAATGGGACCCTGGAGTGCAGTCGACTCTGTTGATTATGTACCTGTCTCCCAGCTGCGTGTCTTCAGTCCTGCCCACAGTGCTCAAAGTCTTAGCCAAACTGATGGTTGAGCTCCCCAACCTGATGGTTGTGGGAGATTTTAATCTCCCGTCAGCCGGCGAGACATCTGAGTTGGTTCAGGAGTTCATGGCCTCCATGATGGCCATGGACCTGACTCAAGTTGTACAGGGCCCAACTCACAGTGGTGGGCACACACTCAACCTGATTTTTGTCTCTGGGCAGTGGATAAATGCTCGGGGTAGGGGTGAACTTTCTATTCAACCCCTGTCATGGACCGACCATTCCCTCCTTAAGCTAGACTTTCCATCTGTCAACCCCCATCACTGGGAGGCAGAACCAACTTGTTGGTTCCGCCCCAGGCACCTGATGGACCCAGACAGGTTCCTGATGGAGCTTGGGACATTTCCCACTGACCTATCCTGTGATTTGCCAGAGGCCCTGGTGGATGCCTGGGAACGGGCCGCCACTGGGGCACTGGATTGAATCACCCCTTTGCGGCCTCTCCGCCAACACGGATCCCGGGCAGCTCCGTGGTTCTCCACAGAGCTGCGGGAAATGAAGTGTCGGAAGAGACGCCTAGAGGGCTGTTGGAGATCAACTCGTTCTGAATCTGATTGAGCACAGTTAAGAACCCATATTAGGTCTTATCTTGTGGCAATGGAAGCAGCGAAATGGGATTATTTCATTGTTCTCATTGCATCTGCAGAAAATCACCCAGCAGCCTTGTTTCGAGTGACCCGCTCCCTCCTCAATCAGGGGGCGAGGGCCCTTACAAGGCAGTGCTGAGGACTTTGTACAATTTCTGCAAGACAAAGTCTCTCAGATCCGGATGGGGTTAGACTCTTACTGGGCAGGATCCGACGAGGAAGTGGGAGCAAGTCTTGAAGGTAACATCTGGGTTGACTTTGATCCTGTGTCCATTGATGAAGTGGACAGGATTGTGGGTAGATTGGGGGCCTCCACCAGTTTGTTGGACCCATTTCCCCCCTGGCTTGTTGTGGCAACCAGAGAGGTGACTGGAGACTGGATCCAGGTGGTTATCAATGCTTCTTTGAGGGATGGGGCCTTCCCCACCATACTTAAGGAGGCGATTAGTTTGTCCCCTTCTCAAGAAACCTGCCCTGGATCCGGTCTCCCTGAACAACTTTCGTCCTGTCTCCAACCTTCGCTTTATAGCGAAGGTTGTTGAGTTGGTGGTGGCATACCAACTCCCACAATTCCTGGAGGAAACGTATTACCTAGACCCATACTAATCGGGTTTCAGGCACAGACACAGCACGGAAACGGCATTGGTCGCCCTGGTAAATGATCTCTGGCAGGCCCGGGATGGGGGTTATTCCTCCATCCTGGTGCTACTTGACCTCTCAGCAGCTTTCGATACCATTGACCATGGTATCCTACTGTGATGGCTTCTGGGGGCTGGGGGTGGGAGACACTGTTTTACAGTGGTTCTCCTCCTATCTCTTGGGCTGTACGCAGTTTGTTGGGGCAGGAGGTCAGAGATGTTCCCTGAGGCCCCTCACTTGTGGGGTGCCGCAGGGGTCAGTTCTCTCCCCCCTGCTCTTTAACATCTATATGAAGCTGCTGGGTGAGATTATTTGTAGATTTGGCATGAGGTATCATCAGTATGCTGATGATACCCAGCTCTACATCTCCACCCCAGACCAACCCAGGGATGCCCTTTCCATGATGTCTCAGTGCCTGGAGGTGGTGCAGGTCTGGATGGATAGGAACAGGCTCAGACTCAACCCCTCCAAGACTGAGTGGCTGTGGATGCCGGCATCTTCTGATCTAGTATCCCCATCACTTCAGATAGGAGGGGAGTCGCTGACTCCCTCTGAAAGGGTACATAATCTTGGCATCCTCCTTGATTCTCGGCTGTCCTTGGCAGATCACCTGACGGCTGTGACAAGGGGGGCTTTTGCACAGGTTCGCCTGGTGCACCAGTTACACCCTTTCCTAGACAGAGATGCCCTCCATACAGTCACTCATGCTCTCATTATTTCTCGGCTGGATTACTGCAATGCCCTCTACATGGGGCTGCCCTTGAGGTGCACCCAGAGGCTCCAGCTGGTCCAGAATGTGGCTGCATGGGTTGTTACGGGAGCTTCCAGTTACTCCCGAGTAACACCTCTCCTGCGTGAGCTGCAGTGGCTGCCGGTGGCCTCTCGGATCCACTTCAAGGTGCTGGTTCTAACCTATAAAGCCCTACATGGCATGGGACCAGGGTACTTGCAGGACCATCTCCTACCGGCCTCCCACCACCCTGTGCGGTCACATAGAGCTGCCCTCCTCCGGGTGCCATTGGCCAGACAATGTTGGCTGGTGGCCCCCAGGATGAGGGTGCTCTTGGTGGCCACACTGACCCTCTGGAATGGGTTACCCACTGGGCTCCGGATGGCCCCGGACCTCCACACTTTCTGCGCCGATCTAAAGACATGGCTGTTCCAGCAAATTCCCTGATCTGCTATGAGATTTGATCTGTTTTGGGGTTTTATATTGGTTGTTTTTAGGATGTTTTATTGTATATATGTTTTTTATTCTGTGCGCCACCCCGAGTCCTTCGGGAGAAGGGCGGCATATAAATTTAATTAACATCATCGTCATCATCATCATCCCCAAGAACGGCTTTTGGACAAGAAGCACACAGAAGAAAAAGAGGACAAGGACATAAGAGGAAAGAAAACAAGAGCCCAGAGTCACAAGGGCAAACAAATACTAATCTCAGGGAAGTTAGAAATGGAAGACTGGAAATTAATATTGATAAATGTTAGTGGATTGAATGAGAGTAGAAAGAGGAGACAGATATTTGCAAAACTAGCCAAACAAAATATTGACATTATATGCCTCCAGGAAGTCCATATACGAAAACAAGACAAAAAAATATTTAGAATATAACAAATTACAGCGCTAGTGGGAGAAAAAAAGAGGAGGCTAGCAATATATATTAAGGGAGGGATTGTTGTGGAACAAAAGTATGCTGATCGCAAAGGAAGAACACTAATGATAGAGTTAAGAAGAGGAAATTCACCAATATTACTGCTGGCCATCTATGCTCCAAATAAAAATCAGGGAGAATACTATAAAAAATTGCATGAATGAATATGTACAATGGAATACAGTAATATCTGCATAGTAGGTGACTTCAATGGGATAATAGACATAGAAAAAGATTATAAGAGCAGCAAAGAGAATAAAAAAAAGAGAGAGAAGCTACCCAAAACCTTTTTTGACCTGATAGAGGAATTAAATTTAATAGATATCTGGAGTATCCTACATCCAAATGAGAGAAAATACACCTTCTATTCGAACCCCCAAACATCATGATCCAGAATAGATATGCTGTGGGTTAGCAAAAAATTAGGGCTGGAAATTGAAACAGCAGAAATTAACCCCAATATATGGGCAGATCATAACCCTGTAGAAGTAAAATGGAAGATCCCCGCAAAGAAAAAAGTTTAGGAGATGGAGATTAAACACACAAATTCTAAGACAGAAGGAATACATAGAAAAAACAATGGGAGAATTGACGTTATTCCTCAAAGAAAATGAAAATCAAGATACATCCCGAACAAATTTATGGGACACAATGAAATGAAATGAAAGCATACCTAAGAGGGTTAACAATAACATATAACACATATAAGAATAAAGAAAAATGGAAGGTGCAAAATACTCTTCAGAAAGAAATTGGTGATCTGGAAAAGAAACTACAACAAAGATCTTAGATAGGACCCTGCTAAGATGGCCGCCGCAGCTTTCTGAGCTCCGCTAGTGGCGGGGGGTGTCTGAATGGAATAAGGGGGCTTTAAGGGGGCTTTGGCTCTGCCCCCCAGTATGGGCTGCTAAGGGGAGAACCCAGGGCTCGGCTGGTCTAAGCTTACCCTTGGAGGTTCCTGGGAAATGCCAGACGAGGCGAGGTTGCTGCTCCATGAGGCTGCTCGGGCGGTGTTTTTTTCTTGCCACCGTTCTTTGCTGAGGGTCAGCTTGGCGGCAGGGCAGCGCAATGGCGAAATGGAGGCCTTTTCATGAACCTCAGTTGAAGATGGTGGGGGAGCCATCTGGACGACGGTCTTGCCTGGAGCCATCTGGCAGGTCACCAAACGGGAGGATGCTGCCAAACGTGAGGGGGCTGCTGGCAATGTGAATGGAGGGCTGTTGGTGACGCGGTGACCCACGTCCCAGAAGAGGCTTGGTGGAAGAATAGCCGAGCCGAGGGAGATGAATGGGAGCTGCGCACCTGAGGCCATGTTCTGTTTGCCTGCAGTTAGGGGGTGTTCCCCCTCTTTCCCCCCCCCCACCGCAGGGGCCATGCGCTGTGGGGACTGTGGAGTTGTCAACCGAAGCTCACTGGCTCACCTGTGGAAGGGGGGGTATTCTGGAGGCTTGCTTATACCGCCCGAGCTGGTTGTTCTGGGCTGGAGGACATAGGTGGTTGAAGCCTTGCCTGGACTGTCCATCTCTACTGCCTCACTCCCCAGACCTTTTTTCTGCAACTGCCTGGACTGCCTGGAATGGATAGGACATCAAGAGCCCTGGTCTCTCTCTTCCTTTCTCCTCTGCAGCCCTGTAATGGTCAGTCCCTGGGGTGTGGTTGCCCGCTGCCATGAGAGGGTGGCTATGGACTGGATGTATGACTGAGTTGTGTTGCGAGGGGAGGACATTAACAACTGGTGGATCCCACCTCGGGTGATTTTCCACCTGGCCCAGAAACCTTGCTGCGGTGAGAGTGCGGCAAGGATTACCATCGCCTGGTATTCCCTATTGCCATGACAGGGTGCCTGGGAATGGAGGCTCTTGTTGCCAGAGTGGACTTTGGATTTCTGACCTGTGATCTTGATATGCCCCGTTACCTTGGACATCCCCACCTCTATGCTTTATGCTTGAAGATGACTGTGCGAACATACACTACTGCGGACTTGGTCACCCTGAGGAATTCCCCCCATTCCTGGGTGTGGCCAGTGGGCCTTGCAAAGATCTACCTTAAGGACAGGTCCTCGGATCCCGAGAGGTGGCACAAGGGTTTTAAGGGTTCTAGGGGTAATAAGAAGGGAGCATTATATTGTTTTTAGCAAGATTTTTAAGGGGTTTGGGGAGGGGATGGGATGTGGGTTTGGGGGGTAACCCATGAGGGGAAGGGTCTAGTCTGGCAGGGGGTTACGTCATCAGGGGTGCAAGGTCAGGGGTCAAGGAGGGGGCTAGTTTCTGCAGTGGTGAGGGCTGTTCCATTGGTACTGTGAGTGGGAGGGGCAGATATGGAGGGAGCAGGGGGCCATATCATGTTAGGGGAGTGCGCACTCACTGTCTTCGAGCGATTGCGCGCTCCGGTCCCCAAGACTCTTCTTGTTCCCTGGGTTGTGCAGACCCTCGGGGCCCGGACCTTTGGTTGATGTTATGCAATGCCAGGCCCATTGTAAATAAAGCCCCCCCTCATTTACGATCTTGTGCAGGGGGGGCGAACCTGGTGGGTGTTACAGAGACCTGGTTGGGAGCAGAGGGAGGAGTCCCCCTCATTGAAATGTGCCCACCAGGTTTCCATGCATTCCATCAGCTGAGGGCTCAGGGAAGGGGCGGGGGGGTGGCGGTTGTTATAAAGGAAGGTCTTGGTCTGAGGGAGGCCACTGTACTTCAGATAGCCAGATGTGAGTCCCTCCTTGTGAAGTGGGGCCATGGGGTACAGATGGGCCTGCTGATTGCATACCTGGCTCCCTGCCACATAGCAGTGGCCCTGCCCAAGCTGCTCAACGCAATAGCTGGGGTGGCGGTTGATACATCACTTATGACTTATGGTCATAAGTCATGACCATGACTTATGGTCATGGGGGATTTCAACCTGCCATCCATCGGTGAAACATCAGAAGCGGCTCGGGAGTTCATGGCTTCCATGATGGCCATGGACCTGACCCAGTTAGTTCATGGCCCTACTCACATGCAGGGACACACTCTCGACTTGATTTTTGTCTCGGGTCAGTGGCTGAATGATCTAGGTATAGGGGACTTAGTCATTGAGCCCTTGTCATGGTCAGATCATTCACTCCTTTGACTGGACTTCCATACTGTTACCCCCCACTGCAGGGAGGCGGAACCGGTTAGGTGGTTCCACCCCAGGCGCCTGATGGATCTTGAGAGATTCCAGATGGAGCTGAAATCTCTCAGATGATCCCATATGGCTCCCTGGTTCTCCAAGGAACTGAGGGAAATGAAGCGCCGGAAAAGACACCTAGAGAGAGGTTGGAGGGCCAGCCATTCGGAATCCGACCGAACACTGGTGAGGTCTCATATTAAGACCTACCTAGTGGCGATAAGAGCAGCAAAATCTGATTATTTTTCCACTCTTATTGCATCTGCAGATAACCGCCCAGCTGCCCAGTTTAGGGTGACCCACTCCCTGCTGCATTTGGGAGTGAGGGAAGACCCCTTACAGGGCAGAGCTGAAGAGTTTGTGCAATATCTGCATGACAAAATCGCTCAGATTCGGGAAGGATTGGACTCTGACTGGGTAGTTTCAGGCGGGGTGATGGAGGCTGGCCTTGAGAATGTTATCTGGGAGGAGTTTGACCAGGTGACTCCCGAGGACGTGGACAGGATCCTGGGCAGGCTTAGCGCGGCCACATGTTTATTGGACCCGTGTCCCTCCTGGTTGGTGCTGGCTGCCCGGGAGGTTACACAAGGCTGGCTCCAGAGGATTATCAACGCTTCTTTGAGTGAGGGTTACTTTCCTGCTGCCTTGAAGGAGGCGGTGGTGAGGCCCCTCCTTAAGAAGCCTTCCCTGGACCCGGCTGTGTTAGCAAATTATCGTCCAGTCTCCAACCTTCACTTTGTGGCTAAGGTTGTTGAGAGTGTGGTGGTGTGACAGCTTCCCCAGTACCTGGACGAAACGGTCTATCTAGATCCGTTCCAGTCAGGTTTCAGGCCTGGGTACAGCACAGAAACGGCATTGGTCGCATTGGTTGATGATCTCTGGAGGGCTCGGGACCGGGACTGTTCCTCTGTCCTGGTCCTAGTAGATCTCTCAGCAGCTTTTGATACCATTGACCATGGTATTATGCTGCGCCGGTTGGAGGGGTTGGGGGTAGGGGGCACCGTGTTGCGGTGGTTCTCCTCCTTTCTCTCTGATCAGTCGCAGTTCATGTTGACAGGGGGACAGAGATCGACCTCGAGGCACCTTGTGTGTGGGGTGTTGCAAGGGTCGGTTCTCTCACCCCTTCTGTCCAACATTTATGTGAAGCCGCTGGGTGAGATCATCTGTGGTTTTGGGGTGAAGTGCCATCTGTACGCTGATGACACTCAGATGTACATCTCCACCCTGGACCACCCCAATGATGCCCTTGATGTGATGTCCTGGTGCCTGGAGGCCATGCGGATCTGGATGGGGAGAAACAGGCTCAGGCTCAACCCCTCCAAGACAGAGTGGCTGTGGCTTCCAGCATCCCAATATCGTCAGTTGGTGCCAGTGCTGACTATTGGGGGCAAGTCGTTGGCCCCCATGGAGAGGGCTCGCAACTTGGGCATCCTCCTGGATACACGGCTGTCTTTAGAAGAGCATATGATGGCTGTGGCCAGGGGGGCTTTTTATCAGGTTCGCCTGAT
>JANHZT010001380.1:116201-129822 GCA_032468215.1 Stegonotus admiraltiensis
TACTATATAAAATGAAAGCAAACCCGACTTCCTGCTAACACTGATGATGTTACCTAGTTTGCTAATGAAACACCTGCAAGAAAACAGCCAAGCAAAGAACACCAAGGACACTACAATTCAATCCTGAGTTAAAAATATTCTCTTCTGTCGGTACAACATAAAAATGCTTGGTAAGGTACTCATGCTGTCTTGCTGATTCTTGCTGTTTACAAGTAGTCCTCAAGTTACAACTGTAATGGAGCCTGCCAATTACATTCGTAACCCAAAGATTCATAGGAGTGAATCATGTAACTTGACCGTGATCACTCCCTGCTTTCATCCACGCATTCGTTAATCAAATGCGCAGGTCGTTAAATGCACATGAGGTATCTCAGGATGGGAAAGGCCATGGGGGTCTAGTGATTAAAAGGCTACCTGCTTCAGACTACCCAAGGCCTCTGCTGACCCACAGATACCTCATGCAATTGCTTCCTCCCCCCGTTCTACCACGCCGGGTTTCCACAGGCAGGCCTGTGGAGACTCACTTACCTTTCGAGGATCTAGCGAGCTGTCTCCTCTCCAGCCTCTCTGTTTCTTTGCCTGCTTCCAGTGAGTGGTGAGAGCAGAGGGAGACCAGGATGAGCACGCCCTGCTCGGCTTCTCTGACTCACTGAGACTACCTGCCACTTCTGGAGTGAAAGCTTTTGGGGACCAGGATCTCATGCAATTTCAGGCACCCATCTGCTTTTGCAGAGAATGTGTGCCTGAAGTCCTGCGAGATCAGGGCACCCAGAACCTTACAGTTTGTGTTTGCATGCCAGCGGAAGCCGAATTTGCTGCCTCAAAGCCTTCCATACGGCGTGCAAACATTTTTCCATGCTGAGCCTGGAAACCTTTGGAGGAGACTCATCGAGGCTGCCTGCCACTCCAAAAGTGGCAGGCAGTCTCAATGAGTGAGAGAAGCTGAGCAGGTCATCCAGTACTCCCTCTGCTCTCACTGCTCGCCGGGAGCAGGCAAAGAAACATAGAGGCTGGAGAAGAGACAGCTCGCTAGATCCTTGAAAGGTAAGCGAGTCTCCACAGGCCTGCTTGTGGAGATCCGGCAGGGGGAGGGAATAGGTAGGGCGAATGTTGCAGTGCCTCTGCAGTTGTTCATAAGGGTGAATGACTGCCATGGTGCTGCAATATTTGTAACCTAGGGATTTTGTCATAAGTAGATGGGTATGGGAGTGGGTGGGGGTGTTATGTCGCAACTTCAAAAGGTCACTAAGTGAATTGTTGCAACTCGGGCATTACTTCTACTTATAAAATGTTATATTCCAAGGAAATTTAATCTTCTACTTATACTCTATTCCCTAGAATGCCTTCATTATTAAATGCTAAATCTAAGATTTTGAGCCTAAAGGCCTGAAAAGTTTTTTTTAAGCCAATGAGGCTTCATACAGTCCTACCAAACAGGGGCTTAAAATAATGTGTGGAGTAATTTACAAAGAGGAATTCAGGAGCCCACTAAGGCTACTTCACTCCTAGCTGAATGCTGCAACTGATATACAATGCTAAAAATATAGTCCTTAAAGGGAGATTAGATATAAATTTTAAAACATAGAAGCTGCAACCCAAACAGTACCTATACACAAGTTAAAAGGTAAACAGTAAAGGTTCCCCTTGGACATATGTGCTAGTCATTTGCAACTCTAGGGGGCGGTGCTCATCTCTGTTTCAAAGCCGAAGAGCCAGTGCTGCCCGAAGATGTCTCCATGGTCATGTGGCTGGCATGACTAAACACTAAAGGTGCACGGAACACTATTACCTTCCCAGCAAAGGTGGTCCCTATTTTTCCACTTGTATTTTTGATGTGCTTTTGAACTGCTAGGTTGGCAGAAGCTGGGACAAGTAACAGGAGCTCACCCCATTACGCAGCACTAGGGATTCGAACCATTGAACTGCCGACCTTTTGTTCAACAAGCTCAGCATCTTAGCCATTGAGCCACTGTGTCCTTATACACAAGCTACTCAATTCCAAATAATTCTGGGTCTTCCCTGGAGCACACTTCAATGCCTTTATCAGTGCAATAACGCACTGAAGATATAAGCAGACAACTTTTACACACAGAAGATGCCCCTGTTGTCTCTGATGAAATTGAAACCTTAGAACATGTTTTCCTAAGGTATAGATTTTACAAGGAATTGATCTCAACCTAAAGATACAAAGCACATGAACAAGCAGCTCTCACAATTAATATGGCACAATTGTCAATTATTTTAAGAAATTGTATTATATGGGTATTATCTTAAAGTTATGGGAATATGAATGCATACATACACATACACACAACTAACACACAAATACAAAAGAGGTCTGATACAACAGAGTGTTTTTTAAGGGAAAATCAATTATCTAAAAGGGAAAGCTCAATATCCATTGCATTATGGGGAAAATCATACGAGCCTTGCAATCCGAACCACAACCCCAAAATGCTTTTAAAGTAAAATTATTTTCATACCTTCATATTAGATGCTTCAGTTTCCAGTTTTGTAAGATGATTTGAATTATCTTCCAGTTCTTGCCGAAGATTTGAGTTCTCCATTTTTAACACTTCTACTTGTTTTAACAACTGATCATATGACACTGCAGCCATTCTGGGCTACCCCAGGACCTGAAACAAATAGAGAATAAACATTTGGTTTCATTTGGTCCAAGAAACATATCATGAATTTTTTTTTTTTTAAAAAACATTACTTCCCATCTATCATTGCATTTTTCATATATCGTAAAAATGTCTTGGAACTTCAAGTAATTCTCTATTTAAGTACAAAATACAGAGCTGAAAGATGGATAGCTATATACAATAAATGTTTTAAATAACTAAATAAACTCTTGAATGTCTTTACTTCAGACAATAACACAATAACATTTAAAACAATATCAAAATATTCATCAATGAGGACTTTCCAATTCAAAATTTAGTTTACAGCATGCATTTCCATATAGACAAGTAGTATGCTTGAATTCATTTGCAAAATAATTCAGAAACAATTAACATGCTGCAATAAATAGATAAGCCCCTTAATTCAATGTAGTAAACTTAAGGCAGATTCAATTTTTCACTGTGGAAACAGGGATGAAAGTGAAATATTAAAGTTCAAAGTGAGCTGAGTTTGCAAGAGATAACAAAAATAAAAATGGCTACCTTAAAAGTAAAAGTAGAGTCAGAGAGGATGTAGGTTCAGTGTGAGAAAATAGTATGAATTGATAATGGGTGATCACCAGAAGACAAAATTTCTGAACTCCTATTTTATGCATGTCTTTTTTCAGAACAGAAATAGAGCCCTAACTGGTCATTCTGCCTCTTAGAGAACAAAGAAACTGCAATTTAGGAGAGACAAAAGAAACAGAATGGACATTGGCTTACCTGAACGTCCATTTTCGGGGCACTGCGGATACACTCCATAGCTGGGTTCTTTCTCACCATCTGACAGCAACTGAGTGAAATAGTTAAAACTATTGCTCTCTCTCCATCCTTTAGCCACGCCCACTTGTCCCATAATTCCCCAGTCTTGAACGAAGGCGTAGCACAGCAAAACTCAGCCAACGACAGTCAACACCTTAACAGCAACAGAAGCACCTGCCCACAAAAAAACAACACGGCAGGAAGCTCCAACAAGAAGGGAGGGAATGGAGTGTATCCACAGTGTCCCGAAAATGGACGTTCAGGTAAGCCAAAGTCCGTTTTCCAGTGCACTGTGTCTACACTCCACAGCTCGGACATACCCAAGCCTAGTCCTCAGGGGTGGGAAGCTGACTGCCCCCCGCTGGTGTGTCGCCAATAACTTGTTGTAACACCTGTCTCCCAAATGACGCCTCTGCCGAGGCGTGTCAATCTTATAATGGCGGATGAAGGGAGACAGTGATGACCACGTGGCCGCATGACAAATGTCCAACACCGAAGCCTGTGTAGCCCACACTGCCGAGGTGGCGGCACTGCGTGTGGAATGCGGGAAAAACTTGCTCGGTGGGGAGCAGGCATGAGATTCATAAGCAGACGCTATGCAGGCTTTGATCCACTGGCCGGCCGTGGCAGAAGAAATCTTTTGCCCCTTCGAGGCCGGATAGAAAGACACTAGAAGAGCCTCTGTCCTCTGGAAGGAGGCCGTCCGACGGATATAATGACGAAGCGCTTGCCGAACATCGAGAGTGTGCCAGAGGATTTCCCGACGATGTCTAGGAGAAGGACAAAAGTCTGGCAGAATAATTTCCTGGGTCCGGTGAAACCATGTATTCACCTTAGGGGTAAAAGCCGGATCCAGTCTCAACACCACAGTGTTCGCATGGAAGACGCAAAGGTCCTTTCTGATGGATAACGCGGCAATCTCTGAGATCCTCCGGGCCGACGTAATAGCCAGGAGGAAGGCTACTTTAAACAACAAGTACTTAAGCGAAATGGAACCCAGAGGTTCAAACAGCGGTAGCGTGAGTGCTTGTAAAATGAAGGAGAGATCCCAGGACGGGTATCGACGCACTGTGGGAGGTCGTAAATTCGTGGCCCCGTGCAGGAATCCCCGCACCCAAGGGTGATGAGACAAAGACCGGTAAGGAGGGCAGGCAATCACCGTGGATAGGGCAGCAGCCTGACGTCTCAAGGTAGCCGGTGCCAGACCCTTGTCCAAGCCCTCCTGGAGGAAATCCAGTGCATCCTGAAGTTCTGTAGTAGTTGGGTCCACATGATGTGGTGAGCACCACGTACAGAATGCCCTCCAGGTTGCCTCGTAAATGCGGGTCGTAGACGGCCTCCTGAAAGCCTGATATGTGCCAATCACCTTGTCCGACAAACAGCTTTTCCGTAGGATGACCCGTTCAAATGCCAGACGGCCAACTGGAGCCACTGTGGCTCTGGATGACAGATGGCCCCCTGGCACAGGGCGATGCAATGAGGTGGAATCAACCATGGGCATTCTACAGAGAGTTCGACGAGATCCACGAACCACGGACGACGTGGCCAATTTGGCGCTACTAGCAGAATTTCGGCCCCGACAACAATCACCTTCCGAATCACCTGTTGTATGAGTGGTATTGGGGGGAATGCATAAAGAAGGCCCGAGGGCCAATGACATCTCAGGTCATTGTGGTCCTCGGCCCCCAAACTCGGGTAACGGGATATGAACTGCAGGACCTGAGCGTTGGATGGACTGGCAAACAGGTCGATGACCGGTGACCCGAAGTGGGTTGCCAGTTCCTGAAATAGACGAGGGTGTAGCTGCCATTCCGCCTGGTCGATTCTTTCCCTGCCCAACCAATCCGCCCGAACATTGGTGGAGCCGGAGATGTGGTCTGCTCGGATTGACCAAAGGTAACGTTCCGCCCAACTGAATACTCTCTCTGATTCGAGCATGAGGGACCAGGACCTCGTGCCCCCTTCCCTGTTCACATGCGCCTTGGCCGATGTGTTGTCCGTGAGGACCAGGATGTGATGGCCCTCCAAGGCATGTCGGAAATGTAGGAAGGCCAGGCAAATCGCCCGGAGCTCCAACAAGTTGATGCTGAGGCGCCACTCCGTCGCTGACCATGTCCCCTAGGCCACTTGATTGGCTAGGTGTGCCCCCCAGCCCCGGAGGCTGGCGTCCGTGATCAGAACTACCCTGTCCTGCTCTAGGAAGCAACAGCCCTGGTGAATGGCTGGTGAACGCCACCAGCAAAGGGAGAGTCGAACCTGTGGAGGTAAGTAGACCTTGGTTGCCGAGTTGCAACAACCCCTCCGCTGATGAGGAAGAAGCCGCCAATGTAACGGACGGGAATGTCTGCATGCCCAAGGCACAAGATCGAAACAGGACACCATTTTCCCTAGTAACTGGGACAGGGTCAGGAGGGGAACGGACCGCTGGACACGGATCTGGTCTATCACTGTCCTGATGTTTTGGACTCTGTCCGGTGACAAAAACACTTGGCCAGCGGCAGAGTCTATCATTGCTCCAAGGTGGAGGATCCTGGTGGTAGGAACGAGGTGACTCTTGTCCCTGGTTATAGAGAAGCCGTGACGTTGGAAAGTCGAAAGTACCAGGTCCATGTCACGCACTGCCTGTTCCCTGGATGAGGACAAGACCAGGATGTCGTCCAGGTAACATAACACCCTCACTGGCACTGAGCAAAGGGTAGCTGCCACCACCGCCACCAGTTTGGTGAATGTTCTGGGCGCTGACGAAAGCACGAACGGCATCGCACAGTATTGAAAGTGACTGTCCGCATATTCAAACTGCAGAAAGCACCTGTGGCGTGGATGGACTGGGACGTGCAGATAGGCCTATCGGAGATGCACAGACTGCAGCCAATCGCCCTGTCGCACTGACAAAAGAATTGAGCGCAGTGAATGCATCTTGAATCTGCAGTATCTGACATCGAGATTCAAGTGTTTTAAGTTCAGCACCCCCCTGTATCTGCCCGAGCTCTTTGGTACCAGAAAAAGGGTCGAATAAAAGCCGGTCCCATGTTGGTTTGGGGGAACCGGTTCTATTGCCCTGATGCTGAGAAGGTGGGCAATCTCTGCCTCCATTAGAGTGCGTAGCTCGGCAGATCGAGGAACCGGACACCGGAGAAAGTGACTTGGCAGAGGTCCGATGAAGTCGATGAGGAGACCTTGCGAGATGGTACGACTGACCCAACTGTCGGACGTTGGAAGCTCCCACTGTCGGCAAAAGAAGCGTAGGCGACCGCCAATGGGGGGAAACGGCGGTGAGTCACTTTCCCCGCCTGAAGGCTCTGGAGCCCGAGCCCCAATATGGTCTCCTGGGAGCCTGGTGAAATCGTCCCCGGTCACGGAAATGCTGTCTGTCGGAAAATCGGTTGGTTCCCTGAGCAGATGACCAGTAAGATGAGGACCCCCCAGGTCCAGACGAAGCCCAAAAGTGCTGCCGCTGTGAATAAGGTGTATAGCGCCTGTCCTGCCTACGGTAAGTAGATGGTAACACCTTGCGCTTATCTTTGTCCTCAACGAGGATTGGGTCCAGCGCGGCGCCAAACAGATTGGGTGGCTTGTAATGAGAAGCCGAGAGCTTCCACTTGGTTTTAACATCGGCCTTCCACTGGCGAAGCCAAAATAATCTCCGTGAGGTGATGGAGGAAGCAAGAGCCCGGGAAGCAAATTTCACGGAGTTCAAAGATGCGTTGGCGGAATATTCCGTGGCTGCGATAATCTTATTGACGTCTTGGTGTAACCTGGTCTCCTCAGGGGGGAGCCAATCCTGTAACTGTCGCAGCCATATGAGCGACACTCTGTTAAAAAACGAAGTAGCCGTCACCGTCCGGATCGCCCATGCCACCGCCTGATGGGATTTGTGGAAGGCGAGTTCCTCCCGTCTGTCCTCAGACTTGAGACCATCTAGAGGGTCTGAGGAGATGACCGATGATGAGGTCAGACTGGCGACTGGAGGATCAACAGCAGGCAAATCGAGAAGGGACTCCAACTCGGGGGCCGAGCAATACAACTTCTTGTCCAGATTACTGGGCATTGTCAAAGACCCAGGTTGGCCCCATGGGGACTGAAGGACATCCAAAAATAGCTGCGGACATGGGATAAAGTCCCTCTCTTGTTTGGCCACTTTAAACAATGCTTCATGTGGCCCTGGCTCCGCCTGAGGTGCGGAAGGTAGGTTAGTGTCCACCCCCAGATTAGTGGCCACTCAGGCTTTGTGGAGGAGCGATTTGAAGAGGGCAGGTCTGAACAGCCCAGAAAAGGCAGGGGCGTCCGGCACCAAACCCTCATCTTCTGAGAACTCGAGGTCCTCCGGGTCCACCTCCCCACAGTCAGAATCCTCAGAAGAGTCGGAGTCTCCCCGATATGGTGAATGGCGTCTGCTGGAACCCCTACATGCAGCCGACTCCCGAACAGGTTCCTGAGGCTGTGCTTGAGTAGCCTGCTGTAGACTCACCGCCATAAGCGCAGAAAAGGTGGTTGAAAAGATGGATTGAAGATCAATAGGGGAGGCTGACAGTGGTGTGTCCGTGGCGTGGAGCCCCGCAGCCATTGGAGTGAAGGTGGCTTCTGGAGCACTCCGACAAGGAGTCTGAAGCGGTCCCAGGCCTACTAGGGAGACATCTGGCATGGACCTGGACACTCCCCTCAACCCCGCCAGCACCCGAGCGGGTCATGGACCAATGTCAGAGGAGGAGCCCACCGGCACGTCAGCCACAGGAGCGGACTCGTCCAGCCCCTGAGATGCTGAGGCTGCTTGCCTGGCCTTATTGAACTGTTTCTTGAAAGCCTTGTGGCGCCTCGATGCATCTCTATCCATTGTGGCTGTCGACTTTGACTTGTGGGGCTTATGAGCAGCCAAAGCAGACCGCGTCCCATCCGCCTTCTTATGAGATTTCATAGGCCTAGGCGGGCTGACCTCCTGTTCCAGATCGGAGGATAGAGGGGATTCTGCCATCTTAGGTAGCGTTGACACGGTCAGGTAGGGAGAATGGCACTCACGCTAGCTGCGGTGGAGTACAACGAACCGAGATCGTTGTGTGACAGTTGTTAATATTAAGAAGGCGATTCCAAAACGCCCCACAGTGGTAGGCCGCTAAGCGTGACCTTTCACCAGTAGCCCCACAGACTAGAAGAATGAGCGTCCAGTGAGTAAGCCTGTCAGCTGAAGTCTCAAAGTCCTTGGAATTATGTGGCCCACGAGACAACCAGGATTGTGCCGCCCCCAAAATGGCAGCCGCGCCAGCGGGTAAACCAAAATGGCGGCCGCGGTCTCAGGTGATGCAAAATGGCGGCCCTAGTATGGGGCGCTTTAAAATGGCGACTGCGCTTCCGCGCTATGCCAATTTGTGGCTGCGCTGGTCGCTCGCGAGCCCGGTGGACCTGGAAAGCCTCACCGCCAGCGATAAATGCCGTTCTGCGTCGAGTTAAGGCGCCAGGGAGCAATCCGCCTGCTCCATGATTCTGTCAGCCACCGAAGCTTCAAGGCGTGGCTGCAGTTCTTCTCGCAGCGTGGCGCCGAAATGCCGTGCACTGAGACCGTGCAAACACTCGGCAGCCACCTTTAACAAGAGCCACAAAATGAAATAGAGTGGTGGGGTATGCGACGGCAAACTGCTCACACACACACGCACCGGCGGCAGAACCTTCACTTGGAACCGCCCCAAGGGTCGGATTCCGGAGGCTGAGAAGCGCGTGAAGCGCTGAGGCAAGGGACGGCCTGGATCCCCAGACACGTCACCGAGCCTTGCAGCTAATAGCCCGATCCAATTTCAGCTCTCCACCGCGGGAAAAGAATGAAATAATCAAAAATAAAACAAATACCTAAACGCCCTAAATACCAATGTAATAACGATCACTCACATGGAGAGAGAAAAAAAATCACCTCAGTCTGTCAGCAACTGAGTGAAAGACTGGAGAATTATGGGATAAGTGGGCGTGGCTAAAGGATGGAGAGAGAGCAATAGCTTTAACTATTTCACTCAGTTGCTGTCAGATGGTGAGAAAGAACCCAGCTATGGAGTGTAGACGCAGTGCACTGGAAAACTTAGCTAATTTAAAGAAATTCAAGACTTCAGGTCGAATATATCAAGAGGTAGCCATTGGTTTCTGATAGCAATTAGGATAGGAATTGCCATCGCTAAGTACTGTGGCTGTAAAGTACAATGTCATGTGTCTGCATGGCTTTGTGATGGCAGTTCCAACAGTCCCAGTTGCCTTCGGTAAGTAAGGATTGTGTGTGCCGTTAAGTGAGGACTTCATGTGAAGTTTACTTCCAACTTCCCACTGGTTTCCCTATTGACTTAGCTTATGGAAAGCCAGCAGGGAACATTAGAAATCATCATCACATGACTGTGGAAATGCTGCAGGGGCTGGAACTCAGAGGGCTGGTTGTAACTAGCACTCATTCAGTACTGTTGTAAGTTTGAACAGTTGCTGAACAAATGTTCAGATCACAAGGTCCTAGCTTATATATCTCAGGATATAGAGGGAACTAAAAAAAGCAATGATAGAAACATTTTTAGTAATCTTTGAGAATTTCTGGGGTACTGAAAGTGCCACAGAAATCTGAAAGAAGGCAAATGTCATCCTAATTTTCACAAAAGGGAAGAAAGAAGATACAGGAAACTACAGACTTGTCAGCTTGGTATTTATGCTGGATAAGATCTTTTAAATGATGATCAAGCAGTATGTTTATAAACACTTGGATAGGTGTACTACAACTAGCTGCAGTTAGAATGGGTTTGTTATAAAGAAATTTGCCTAATTAATGTAATCTTTATCTGTGACAGTTATAAATTTAGTATGTCAGAAAAATGATATAGACATGGTGTATCTGGATTTCAGTAAAGCTTTTGACAGAATACCTGCTTATTAATAAAATTGTATAACATGGTCTGGATGATACTACTGTTAAGACTCAGTGTTGATTAAATAACTGTATTCAAAGAGTGCTCATAAATGATTCTAAGTAACTTCAGCTTGAAAAGAAATATTGAAAAAAAATCCCAGGCCTCTATCTTTTATGTTTTGGCTAATGTTTAACATAAAAGAGATATTCCAAACAATAAAGACAGACTTGAGCAGTCAGCTGAAATGAACTATTTAACTGGTAAAATATAAATTCTGCATGTATAGGGAAGTTATAAGGCACAATTATAGGATGGGTAAGACTTGGCTTACACGACCACAAGTCAAGCATGAGTTAGCAGTGTAATGCAACTGCTATCCTTGGGTGCATCCACAGGAGCTCAGAGTCCAGATCATGAAAGGTAACTGTGACTGGGACCTGGCCTCACTTGTGGAGTACTGTCTCCAGCTCTGAGCACCATACTTCATAAAGGACAATGACAATTTGAAGTTCAAAACATCAAGGTCCAGAAACCAAATCCTATAAGGAATGATTAAAAGATCTAAGATATGTTTATCTTATAGAAAAGATAGCTGAGAGGAGACATGACAAGAGAAGGGCGGTCTCACAAAACAAAGAGTACTTACTTTGATACCCAGAGGGTAGGCATGTCCTCTGAACTTACTTCAATTTGTCCCTGTCATTTATGAAGTTAAAATTACAAAGGAGAAAATTCAGGTTAGGTGGTGGAATAGTGGAATAGGCTACCATATGAAATGGTAAGTTATTACTTGATGAAAGTCTTCAAACAGAGGCTGAATGGACATCTGTGGGCGCTGTTTAGTGGATCCTGTATTGACCAGAAGGATTAGATAGTCAAAGTCCATGTTCATTTTATGAAAAATGGATATGCTTCTAGGAAGTTACAGAAAGGATAGTAGGCAGTAGTTTCACCATATGCCTGATGGCAAGTACTTATATACATAGATGTTATGTGACTAACATTCCATTTGAGAATGTTACTTGAATACAATAGACCTGTGATGGCGAACCTATGGCACCTATGCCTCTCTGCAGGCATGCCAGCCGTCCCCCCAGCTCAGCTCCACCACGCATGTGCGTGTGCCTCCCACCGGCCACCTGGTATTCAGGTCTCTGCCACGCATGCGCGGGAACGGTGGGGCATGGGGGGGTGAAGGTGGCTTTCCAGACCCAAAACAGGGCACGGGGGGCCTCACATGGCACCCCGCATCCCATTTTGGGCCTGGAAAGCCTCTTGTACCAACCTGGAAGACAAAATGAGGTGGTGGGCCAGTGTGCATGTGCGGGGGTGGTGCACATCCACGGGGGGCATCCACATTGCATTTTGGGGTTTCAGGCACACATGCGTGCATTCGCACACTTGCGCTTTGGGCACTCGGCACTAAAAAGGTTAACCACAACTGCAATAGACAAACCTATTTTCCTACTTTTTTCTAAAAAAGATGAAATAAAATAGAAATAGAAAGCAGGGAATGCATCTAATTGAAATATATTAAAATGTGAGTGAAACCTTAGTTCTAAAACAGTAGGTATTCAGCCATGAATGAGCAACAGGGTATTTTGGATAGGAGTACAGTTAAGCATTTTCCTTGATTCCAAAGACTGTGTCAGTTGCTCCATGACGATCAGAAAGTATGCATGTATATACAAATATTCCATTCATACCAGGGGCATATGAGATGACTGAAGAAAAGTTTAATTCAGATGTGAACTATGAACAGTAAGTAAAAAAAATCAAATGAATCTTCCTTGCTAATTAGTTTGCTCCCATACATTCATTTTCCTAGCCTAAATATGGTACATATGTGTAAGTGTGCGAATGTGTTCGTGTGTATAAACAAATAACCTTGAAAGGAACATTAAGATATGAGAGAACTTAAGTAATAAACACATGCAATTTAATTTAACTCAATACAATTAACACCAATTTATTTATGTTTATATTTTTAATAACCTGCATATTCTGGCAACTTGTTTTTCCTTTTGGTTGCTGATTGGATAGAAGATCAGCAAGAAAAAACAGAATTGAAGACTAAAAGTGGAACTATTTTAAAAAAATCCCCAAAGAAGGAATAGCAAATCATTTGCATAATATTCCCAGGAAAACTACACAAACATATCCATGAAGCCATCAGGAGCTGAACTCAAAGTGAAGAAAAATTTACTTTCCATTCTATTTGGAATGTGCTTTGTAATATCCCATTCAAAGATGAAGTATGGCCCTCGTACAAAGTTACAAAGCTTTATATATGAATGCAAAATGCCAAATGCCTAACTCCTGAGATTATTTCCAGCATCTTTGACCTCTGGCTATACTAACAGAACCTACTGACAGGTCGCCCTTGACTTATGACCTAGCAACTGCTTGACCCAGTTTACTTATGACCTAGTTTCAAAATTGAGGGTCCTGCAGTGTTCCTGTGATCATTCACCCTTACAACTGACTGCAGAGCTACTGCAGTACAACCCCACCTATTTCTCATTCCCCAATCCCCCACTGGGTCCCCGTAGACTTTGGGCCTGCTTCCCACTCCACCAGCTCCCACACACTCCTCCCCACCCACTTTTATCACTGATTGCTCATTTACTTTGTTCCACCTTTGTTTCCCCGCCCCCACCTTTGTTTCCCCGCTCCCAACAGCTTTTAGTCTTCTTTTCTAGCCCAAGCACACCACAAGCTAATGGGTGAAATGAAGCAAAGAGACCTTTGCCCCACTCCCCACAGCTTCTAGTCCACCTGGGCTAGAAAGAACGACTCGAAGTCATTGGTGGTGGTAGTGAGGAAGCAAAGGTGGAATAAGGCTCTCCCACCTTAGTTTTCCCTATAACTATTAGCATGCCTGGCTTAAAAACTGGGAGTGGGAAACAAAGCTAGGACAAAGCTTTCCCATTTTTGTTTCCGCTGCAGTTTCTAGCATGCCTGAGGTATAAAGAAAGGTGCGACATCCCTCAATGTCCCTAAGCTGTATTGCTGGGTTGTGTCCCTAGGCTGCTCCAAAAATGGTGCTCATTTCTGGGAACAGATACAGAAGGAAAAGTGTGTTTTTCTTCTTCAATGTAACTTGTGGAATTTCCAGAAGGACATCTGCAGTAAAAAAAATAAATAAGTGAGTGATATGTGATGGGGGTTCCAAGTTCCGAGGAGAGCACACAGGGCTTTCAGAGAGAGTAAGAAGAGACACATTTTCCCCATAGAACCAAGCATCAATGGGGAAGTAGTGCAACATATGAATTTTCTTTTTCAGTTCATCATTGTTTATATTTCTGAATTTGCAATTCTACAGGA
>JANHZT010001380.1:129922-149575 GCA_032468215.1 Stegonotus admiraltiensis
GGCCTCCTAATCTGGCAGAATGTGACTTTGATTAGAATCAAGGTAGTGCTCTATTGAAAATGAAAATCTACTGAGGGGGGGAGAGAGGGCGGGAGGGGAGAAAGATATATTTTTTAACAACTGCTTCTCTGCCTTAATGACCAGCTGGGTAGGCATGGCTGGGGGTGTCATGTGACTGGTGGAAGTGAGTGACATTGAGTTGGCCACGCCTACCCAGGTTTTGTGGCTCCCAGTGTTTTCTTTTCTGTGGGAAATGGGTCCAAATGGCTCTTTGAGCATTTAAGTTTGCAGACCCCTGCATTAGGCTTCCCAGTGACCCTGAGGCAACACTGCTCCACTTAACAACTGCATTGGGGAAAACAGGAATGGGAGTCATTCAATGTAATCATGTGGGTGCTTCACTTAATAGCCATCATAACTTGCACTAATGGGCAGCTCATTATAAACATAGGTCACTGTAAATTTGTTGCCCGGCTTCCATCTCATCAATTCCTATTTTGTACTTGATGCAGAAACTGCAAATTTAGGCAATTTTGTTATTTACACTTTTAAATCCATTTTAACAATGATGGGAGGGGGGTTGCTCCCTGGATTGTTAGAAGGAACATTGGAACTTACCTGAATGTTCGTTCTATGTGTGCTGCAGAAGAGTCCAAGCAATGGGTTATCTTAAGTCTGGTTGGCCAGAGACTGAGTTGAATTTGCACAGCCACGCCTCCTGCACCTGGATGAGCTTCAGTGTTTTGATGAAGGGGAACTGGAGAGGACATAGCCAGAATGATGAACAAAACAGCTCCACTGGAACTGACCCGCCACTTGACCTAGAGTGGGGTTGGACTTCTGCCAAAAGCCACCTCGGCCGATGCAAATTTGTCCAATTTATAGTTCCTGATAAATGAAGTTGGAGAGGCCCAAGTGGCCGCTCTAAAGATTTCTAAGATGGAAGCCTGTGTGGCCCAAGCGACCATGGTGGCGGCACTTCGAGTTGAATGTGCCGTGAGATGCCCTGGAAGGGGTCTTGCCTGATGTTCATAGGCTAGTGTGATACATGCCTTGATCCACCTTCCAATGGTTGAAGGAGACACTCTCTTCCCCATCGAGCTGGGCTGGAATGATACGAATGCTTCAGACCTCCTGAATGATGCAGTTCTGTCCAAGTATTTACGGAGAGCTCTGCGAACATCAAGTGTATGCCAACGTCGTCCCCTGGGATGTGTTGGGTCTGGACAAAAATTTGGTAGGACGACCTCCTGTGCCCTGTGAAACTAAGAATTGACTTTTGGTACTAAGATCGGATCATGGCGGAGAATGACCCTGTCAGAATAGAATATACATAAGTCCTTATGAGTAGATAAGGCTGCCATCTCCAAAATCCTCCGTGCTGTCGTAATTGCAATGAGGAAGGCGACTTTGAAAGTAAGTATTTTGTGGCTGGCAGATCCCAAGGGCTCAAACAGAGCAGACGTGAGGGCCTGTAAGACAAGAGGCAGATCCCAAGTGGGATACCTATGTACCGTTGGAGGTCATAAATTGGATACCCCTTTCAGGAAAGGGAAACTCCGTACCTTCAGATGTTGCAAAAGGGTAGTTGCGCCCTCACAAGGTAGGACAGTGGCCAGGGCGGCCACCTGCCTGCGGAGTGTGTTGGTATTAATTCCTTGAGTAAGTCCAGACTGGAGGAAATCAAGAACTTCCGGAAGAGAAGTCGATGTAGGATCTAGATGCGATTTTTGACACCAGCGAGAGAAGGCTCTTCATGTGGCCTCATAGATCCTGGTGGTTGAAGGACGGCGGGAGGCCTGAATCATGGAAATGACATCGTTGGGGAATCTGTCTTTCTTTAGGATTTCTTGCTCAAGCACCAGACGGCCAACTGGAGCCATTGGGGCTCTGGATGGAGTACGGCCCCCTGGCTGAGGGAAATCTGATCTGGCGGAATCCTCCATGGACGTGACACCGACAGCGATACTAGGTCCGCAAACCACACCCATCTGGGCCAGTGGGGTGCGACAAGGAGGACTTCTTCTTCTTCCTCCAGAAGTTTGCGGCTGACCCATGGTAGGAGAGGGGTCAGCGGGAAGGCATATTAGAGGTCCTGTGGCCATGGCAATCGGAGGGCATCGGTCCCCTTGGCTCCCGGTGTTGGGAAGCGGGAGAAGAACTGCGGCAACTGAGCGTTCTTCGGGGTGGCAAACAGATCCACGCACGGTTGACTGAACCTGATTGACAGTTGATGGAACAGCGGTGGAGACACCACTCGGACTGGTCTATCGTTGCTCTGCTTAGCCAGTCCGTTTGTTGGTTGTTCATACCTGAAATGTGTTCCACTTGCAGGGAGAGTAGATGAGACTCCGCCCAGAGGCCAAGTGCTGCTGCTTCGGACATTAGGTCCTTGGATCTGGTGCCTTCCTGCCTGTTGACATGCACCTTGGCTGTGACATTGCCTGTCAACAGTAAGACATGGTGGCCTGACAAGGAGCGATGAAAATGGCGCAGGGCTAGATGTGCTGCCCTCAGCTCCAGCCAGTTGATGTTGTGTGCAAGTTCCTGTGGCGACCATCTGCCCTGAGTCACCTGGGAACCCAGATGTGCACCCCAGCCGAAAAGACTGGCATCTGAAGTCAATGTTAAGACAGGAGGCTCTTTGAAAAGGCAACCTTTCTCGAGGGATGATGTCATCCATCAGTCCAGAGAGCGAAGCACCTTCGGCATCAGCTTGACCTGTACTGTGGAATGGCTGTTGCCGGCATGTTGGTTTGGCAGTAAGAACCATTGTAGGGGCTGGGAATGTAGCCTTGCCCAAGGAACTATCGCAAAGCAGGAAATCATCTTCCCCAACAACTGGGACAGGAGCGCTAGGGGTACTGATCTTAAAACCCTGACCTGTGCTATCATGGCACGTACGTTGGCCAGACGTTCTGGTGATAGGAAGTCCTGACAACTGAGTGAGTCTATTTTTGCATCCAAGTGGAGGATGCTGTAGGAAGGATCTAACTGGCTCTTTTCCAGGTTCACAGAAAACCCATGGTCTTGGAGTGTTTGAATTGTCTCTAACATGTCCTGTCTTGCCTGACTCAGGGACGACGATTGGCCTTCTGCTGGCCCCTTGAAAAGGCCTTCTTTACTGGGGCTGCCTGGATCTGTCCCGGAAGGAACTCCTATCCTGGGATCGGTCAGTGGTGGCAAGGTATGGTCTCTGGTAGGATGGAGCGGAGTAACCACCCTCCAATCCATGAAAGGACTGCCTGTGATAAAATGGAGTATACCTCCTGTCTGTCCTTCTGTGTGCACGGGGAAGCATCTTCCGCTTGTCCTTGCTCTCAACAAGGATGGGGTCTAGCACCTCACCAAATAAATTACCCCCTTTAAAGGGGGCAGAGGCTAACTTTCATTTGGATTTCATATCGGCTTGCCAATGGCGAAGCCATAGGAGGCATCTAGAAGTGACATTGGAAGCTAAAGCCCTAGAGGCAAATTTAGAGGAGTTAAGTGTCGCATCAGCAGAATATTTTGTCGCTGCTATCAGTTTGTTAAGATCCTGATGTAATCTAACATCCCCAAGAGGAGCACGGGCCTTCATCTGGCGAAGCCACATGAGGGATGTCCTATTAAAGAAGGATGCTGCTGTGGCAGATTTAATTGCCCAAGCAGCAGCTTGACGTGTCTTACAAACTGACATCTCCGCTTTCTGGTCCTCAGTTTTTAGCCCTTCAGCAGAATCTGAAGGAAGGATGTTAGAATAGGCCAAATTGGCAAAAAGAGCATCTATGGCAGGTAATTTTAGGAAGTCCTCGACTTCTTGCTCAACGGTGTACAGTTTTCTGTCTAGGCCACTGGGATTGGCCAGTGAACCCGGTAGGTTGCACTGCTTTCTGATAATGTCTACAAATAATTTGGGTGAAGGAACTACCTCCTGAGTAGTGACTGGCTCAGTGAATAGACGGGTGTTGGGGTCGTGGTCTGCAGAACAGTCAGATGCCGTGGCCGCTACCCCCTAGTTAGCAGTAGTTTTAGCCTTGAATAACAATGTCTTAAACAAGTTGGGATTGAAAAGGCCAATAAAGGCAGGCTTGTCAGGAGATCTGCCTTCATCCTCAGAGAAGTCAGGTTCTGCAATTTCTCCCTCTTCCTCAGCATAAGACATCTAGCTGCCCTGATATTCCTGGGGTGAATGGGGAGCCTGGGAATACACCCTATCTGATTGACGCTGAGGCACATTGGTGACTGTGCCACTGGGAATGGGTGCAGGTATGCCCCTCCTCTGAAGAGCCGAATCAATGCCCTGGGCAATGGTATGGGCAATACAATTCCTGGGAAAGAACAGAATTTTGACTCTCTTAAGGGCGGAGCCCGCTGCTGTGGGAGTAAAAGTGGTAGATGGGGTTGTCTTTCTAGAATCTGATGCAGTTAATTGTTCAGAGGACGCTTGAAAAGATGGAGAAATATTCAAATTATGGGTCTGGAGGGGGGTTTGGAGACCAAGAGAGCCTTTCTTCAGGCAATGCTGAAGAAACAGTGCCTTGAATCATGGAGATATCTGCGTCCATGTGACCAGCCTGGGATCCTGGGCTCTTTGAGGCTTCTGCCTGCTTTTGGGCCTTGGCAAAATATTTCTCTAGAGCCTTTTGCCTTCTTTCTGCATCTTTATCAGCTGCAGTAGCGGTGGGGGCTCTTCAACTAGTCGCAGGTCCAGATTGTACACCCATGGATTTATGGTAACCAGGTGCCAGATTTCTTAGAACTAGAGGAGAAAGCTGCCAAATCTCTATAACTGCGACCCACCATTTTGGATGATCAAGCAGGTTTTAAATGTTGCAGCAAGGTGCGTTGCAGCTATAGGCAGAATGATTTAAATATGCCCTGGCCCAGACAATGTTCTTTTGGTGCCAAACCTACACAAAGGTTTGTAAACGCTACAGGCAGATGCTGATAATCAGGTTGTTGCAGGACCGACAAAACAGCCTCTTACGCAACATTTATAATGTGGCCAATAATGGGGAAATTGCGTGAGACCAACGATATAGTCTCCAAGCCTCAATCCTTGCAATTAGTGTGAAATCGGCACAACGGGATGTTTTGCGCTGTAGCTGATCGCCTGACTCATGTGGGCCTCCCTGTTGATATCCTGATTCCGACAATCCGTGCCACCTGTAGTTAGCTGGCCGATGTTTCCTGCCACTAACCGCTAAAGCAAGCATGGCGAAGCAAAAGCTGCTTGCCACTGTGGCCCCAGAAACCGCTCTTGCCTGCAATGTACTCTGGAGCGGTTTGCCTCCCATGCGGTCAGAAATGCCCCTGGAGCTTGCCAGAGCTCCAGGGAGTGGCTGCCGGCCGCTGTGCGGCGTAAATTCGGCACCGAGATGATCAATCCGATGACAAATTTAGTAAAGTAAAGAAAAATCAATTTTGAGTTCAAATTAATAGGCTGAAAGTCCAAGCAATGGGAGAGGAGAAGAAAACGAGTCTCTTTAGGCCAACTGAGTTGAAACATTGAAGCTCATCCAGGAGCAGGAGGCATGGCTATGCAAATTCAACTCAGTCTCTGGCCAACCAGACTGAAGATAACCCATTGCTTCAACTCTCCAAGCAGCACACAGGAGAAATCAAATTTACCCCTTCAAAACAATTTATTATGTTCCAAAATAGACCAGGTTTTAATGAATTCTTAGAAGATAGTAATTTTGGGGAAAATATTATTAGGTAACAGACAAAACTTATATTCTTCCTTGCAACCATTTTTCAAAGCACTTGCAAGCTGAAATTTATTAAAAGATGACTAAACAACTTGAAACCTATTTAGTAAACATTTGCATCAAGAAATGAGTATAAATATATTGTAAATATGCAGATTGCATGCAGAGTATCATTGTACCCAGAGAGACTAATTAATGTGTCAATAGGTTCATCCACACTACTTTTCCATGTTAAATGCATATTTTTATTTTAGTAAAATGATGGTTAGAGTTGAAAGGAGGAGTAAGGATTTATATCCTTCTTATCAAGAGTGGAAAAGGTAGATAATGAAGTGCTAATTGCTAAAGTAACACCTTGGCAGGAATTAAAGAAATGCAGGACTAGCTGAAAGAAAAAGACTAGCTGAAAAAAATAAAATAAAAATGTAGACTTGTAAAGAGTCTACACAGCACCCTGGCCTCCATTGAAAAATTTCAAGGAATAGCTGGAGGAGTGGAAGACAAAGAAGAGTTAGTACGGAGCTACCATCCACCTTATTTATCTCTTTTAGAGGGCTTCAAGGACAACCTTACATTAAGAGTCTTGAGTTTTTGTTTTTTTTAAAAAAAATCAGATTAGCATATTGCCTCTGCCCAAGATTGCATAGACTCTAAATATTACATGTAATTGGTAAAATATTAGCTACTCATTCTGGCTCATAAAGAATTACAATGTTCTGCATCTATTCAAATAGATGCAAATGCCTATCAGCATAATTTATGATTTGTCTGGATTCAGTTTCAGGCTATTTGTCTTATTCAATAGATATCAGTTCAAACAGTAGTTCTGCATTTAAATTTTCTTTGCTTAATCAGCCTATCTGTGGCAGGAATTTCCACCACTAAGCATTGTCTAAGCATCGCTTAAAGTTAAGTGAAATATTATGTTATCACACCACTTAATGAGGGCAATTCCAGCAGTCCCAGTTGTGGTTCTTAGGCCAAGACTTTGCTCTAGTTAGGCAAGGGCTTCATATTTCTCCTGCCTTTTGCTTCATTCTTGCTTCTGCTTCAGCCCCTACCCACTTATCTCCCCCTCCATCTTGCTCTTTTGGTGACCCTGCACTCTGCCACCCCAGCCTCAGCTTCCTCCTACCAACCCACCACTATCTCTTTCCTCCTACTTACCAGGTGTACCTGGCAGCACAAGTCCTTGGAAATGTTGCATGCACCCAAAGGCTGCTTTGGAGATGGACAGGCAGGTGAGCCCATTCCAGCAGGAGGAGGAAGATGATGGTGAAAGTCACCTGGGGGTGATGGGTAAAAGGGCAGAAATGGAGGGCAGAAAGGCAGGAGGGGGGAGCTGAAGTGCACTTGGCAGTTGTGAAAGCTGAGTGCTCAAATTCTGATCACCTGACCATGGGGTCACTGCAACAGCAGTCTCTCCAAGTCATTGAACAAATGGTTGTTAAAAGGGGGACTAGCTGTTTGAAGCACTTACAAACCTTGGTAACAAAAATTAGAATCATCACCAGAAACTAATACCCAGTTACAGAGCAACACTGAATCTTCCGAATAATTTAAATATTAAGTAGTATTCTATTTAAATATTATATGGAATATTTTAATGTTAAATATTATTATTAAATATTGAAGAGCATTTACTACTACTAAACAGTGCTAATACTGAATACTGTGGAGCACCCTTTAATCATTTATATACCTTGTCTGTGTAGTCAAAAAACAAATAGATACTTGGGTAAGAGATGAGATGAATCACTGACTCACATAAGCAAGGCTTTCAGCATTCACAGTTCAGGCCATCAACTAGAAGTGTCAGTTGGCTTTACCATCCAGGAAGGATTAGAAGCCATATTACACATAGCAACTTTCAAAAAGTAAGAAAAATCTTAAAGGTAATTCAATATGGGTTTCAGTAGGACAATGTATATGTGACAAAGACAAGTATTTACCTTCAATTAAGAGAATGTGAATCTCAAGTAGCAATGCACACCAATTTCCTTGCTGAATTACAAAATTTTCATTAACATATTAGCTAACAGACTATAGAAATGTATTTCAGATATACATATGGATCAAACTGCTTTTTCTTAAGGAGAAATATAAAGGGTTACAATAGGCTTATAATCAATACAACAAAATATATAAACAAAAAGAAGAAAGCTGCAGTAATTTTTTTGGATGGAGAAAAAGCCTTTGACAACTTCCAATGGTACTAAATAAAATGAATCCTGCAGAAGTGATGCAAGCTTGGGTATATACAAATGGCAAAAAGCAATAATGTCTTGGCAGAGTTTCAAATCAGTAAAGGGACAAAGCAAGAATGAACATTCTTACCTTTACTATTTAACATTGCAAGAGAAATATTGGCAAAAATAATCTAAGGTGATTAACAATAGGCCTCAACATTTGTGAAGAAGAATATAAGCTTAAAATTTTATGCAGATGATGCAGTATTAACTGTGATAATTAGTTAATTTCAGTTAATGAAACAATTTATAATTATGGAGAATTATGGAGAATACCTTATATAAAATCAATGTTAAGAAAACAAAAATAGTTACAGCATTTTAGAAGGAGAAATCAATTTTCTGCCAGAAGAATTTGGTTGTTACCCTATTTAGCAAAATATTAGTTTGGAATTGACAGGATACAATAAAGAAATATATAAAAATAACAATGTAAAATTATGGCCACAAATTAAGAGAGATCTTGAATGATGGAGGAACCTAAAACAATCTTGATTATAGGATCTTTTACAATTTTCAAAATTAATGTATTGCCCAAGATAAACTATTTATTTCAAATGGTACCAATTGGAATATCAGAGAGAATGTTTCCTAAATGGCAAGAAACTGTCACAAAATTTATATGGAGAGGGGGAAAACCCAGAATCAAACAAAAAATTCTATGAGACTCCAAAAAGAGAGGTGCTCTCACTCTCCCAAATTTCAAATTGCATCATAAAGCAAGCCTGTCATGGGTATTACAGTGAATAAAATTCCCAAATAGCAGAATATCAATTCTGGAAATAGTTGGCTTGGCTAAAAGATTTCATAGATATTTATGGTATAGAGATATGAAGGAAGATAAACATGTCAAAACATTATTAAACAAAATTTGATAAAAGTATGGAATTCCACAAAGCGAGTAATAGGCCCCACAGTTTCATCTCTGGCTTCTCCTTCAAATATTTTTCATGTTGCAGATAATTACAGCAAGAAAAATGTGACTGTATACGTAGATATGTTTAATTCATATTCTGCAAATTTACTGAAAAGGACTACTTAATGAAGGTTGGGATAAATCATGGGTGATGATGTATTTACAAATTGCAGGAAGGATAAAATCAGATGTCAAGAAAGAAAGAAGGATATTAAGAAAAAAGAATTTGAAATGTTCACACAAAACCAACACTATGTATTAGGGCCCATATATAAACTTTATATATGATACAAGACAGAACAAATAAATTATATGATAAAATGGATGCAAAATTTCAAAGAAATAGTTGCAATACAATAATGGGAAGAATTATGGACTAAAATCTAAAAAAATTTTTACACCAATTAACAACTTAAAGGAAAATTGATACAAAATGTTGTACTGATGATAACTGATTGGTCCTTAGAGAATACACAGTGATGGTAAAACTAATACACTCACACATACACTAGAAGTTTAACCAAATTTAAGTAAGAATGGTTTCCATACATGCAAACATCACACAGCATAGCAAGTATATTAACTTACAGTTTGGTTTCTAAGGGGCCTAAATGTCTACACACATTGTAAAGTGGTAGATTATAAAAAAGAAATAAAAAACCTAACAATTCTTTTTTAATTTCCTTTTTAAAGGAAACTCTAAATTTTCTAAACAATAGGCTGTTAATCATCTCAAATAATCTGTAAATATCACTATATTGAAACAATATAATGTATCATTATTTATAATGATTCAATGACAAGCAAAAAAATCTAGCACTTTTACTGATAACATTCATATAAATAATCTGCAGGAAGGATAAAGGAAGGGTAATGATAGGGTAAGATATGAAAACAGAGAGAGCACTAAAGTAATTTTTAATAAAATATATCAGAAAACCAAGGGCAAAATAATTTTGACTACAAGACAAAGTGGAAGATGATGCAAACTATTAGTTATGTTATTAATCTTAACTATGAATGATAATACTACAAATGATATTTTGGTAACAATTGATTCTAACACACCAAGGAATTGATCTCATTAAAGCTCGTGAGGTAGACAATCTAAAAGAAAATGACAAAAGAAACAGCAGTACAAACAAATATTTATAGGTTTATAATTTAGATACTTTGTATCCCGATGATATAAATGATTCCTCTGACAACCCATTTTACAATGACTATGTATGTACTGCCTGTACAGAACATTAAACCACAAGTATAATGAACCAAAAGAAATGTTTTAGACTTTAGTTTACTATCCTAAAAACAAGCCATAATATATTATTCATTGTCTGTTTCCCCATTGTATTAAGCGATGAGCGAACTACACTATGATTTGTTCAAATGAGTGTTCTGAGCCAAATGCTCTTCTAATACAGAATTCCAGCTTTGAAATGGTTTCCCAATTAGCTCCTATATAAGACAAATAAGGTTGAAACAGATACCTCAGGAAAGACCGCATGAGTTTTCCAAGGCAAAGAAACATGCCTTTGATCATTATAAGGGCTCTTTTACAGCATGCTAACAATTGTATTAAAAAAATAGATGGGATAGTAATTTCTAGTATTTTATTTAATTATTGTTTTTCATTATTTTTATTTTAACAAATACTGTACCAAGTACTGTATACAGTACTGATAACAAGTACTGTAGATATATTTATTAATAGAGGGTGCTATGACACTGAAATTCAGTTTCACAACTCCATCTTCTGATGATGAAAAAAGCTGCAGTTATTTCATTGTTATGGACCAAGCAAAAACTGGCAGAAGGACCGGGGGGGGGGGGGACCCAGAAAAAAATCAGAAAAAATATTGAAACAGGAGAACAGGATAGAAGCAGCAGCAGAGTGAATTGAGAGGAGGCAAGAAAAGAATCTGAAGAAAGAAATCAAATGAAAGGATTAATAAAGTGGAGGAGAAACGAAGTGGAAAAGAAAATGGATGTAAACGCACACATACAAAAGAGAATCAGAGGTGGCAGGAAACAATGGATTAAAAATAAGAAAAGTGTTCAGCAGCAAAGGAGAAAATGCACTGCCACAAATGGAAGAGCATTCAGGCAACAAGTAAACTGAGTAGGCCTAGAAGACAGAAGTGAAGGAAGCAGCGATATCAGGAAATTAAAGAAGTGATAGAAGGGACTCCCTAGGAAGAGGGGGAGAGTGATGGAAAGAGTAATGGGAAGAGTATTAACAAAGGGCAGAATATTGGGGGCAAGGAGTTGAATGCACTTTAACTGGAAGCAACAAACAAGCCTGGGGAATAGAGGAAATGACTGCACCAGAAAGCACTTTACTAGAATTTGAGCACTCCTGCTCTAGGGCAATTCAACATGTTGTCAATCATTCTGCTGTTCTGCACGTGTATTCCATGCTAGCACTTCATGGGCTTCCAAAGTTTAGGATTAGGAAGCATTATTTGTCATTTGCATTGTATGGATTAGGTTTTGTCTTCCTCACTGCAATTTGGTGATTACGGTATATATTATTGATTATAGTTTTTACAACATATAATACAGTATAAATTCAGTCCAACTAAGAGGTCAGTAGAATTGCATTTTCCCCATTCACCAAGCATAAAGGTGTTCATAAAAGTCAGTGAGGTTGGGGTTTAAAATGTCAGCCCAAATTTAGTAACAGTAGTTTCTCTGACCGACAGGTGACA
Organism: Stegonotus admiraltiensis; assembly: GCA_032468215.1. NCBI lineage: Eukaryota > Metazoa > Chordata > Lepidosauria > Squamata > Colubridae > Stegonotus > Stegonotus admiraltiensis. The sequence continues at coordinate 141,492 of JANHZT010001380.1, forward strand.
ACAGTTCAATGCCATTATTATTAGAAACGCTTTATACAGCCTTAGTAAGATCACACCTGGAATACTGCTATCTGTTTTGGTCACATTACAAAAAAGATATTAAGACTTTGGGAAAAGTGCAAAGAAGAGCAACTAAGATGATTAAAGGCCTGGCGACTAAAGCATATGAAGGACAGTTACAGGATTTAGGTTTGGTTAGTATGGAGAAAAGAAGGACTAGGGGGACATGATAGCAGTATTCCAGTATTTGAGAGGCTGCCACAAAGAGGAGGGGGTCAATTTATTTTCCAAAGCATCAGAGGGCAGGACAAGAAACAATGGATGGAAACTAATCTAGGAGAGAAGCAAACCTGGAACTGTGAAGAAGCTTCCTAACAGTGAGGACAATTAACCAGTGGAACAACTTGCCTTCAGACGTTGTGGCTGCTTCATCACAGGAGGTTTTTAAGAAGAGACTGGACAGTCACTTTTCTGAAATGGCATAGGTCATAGGATCTCCTGATTGAGCAGAGAGCTGGACTAGAAGACCTCCAAGGTACCTTCCAGCTCTATTCTGATTCTGACACCTGAGATTCCCATCTCTCTCTGCATTTTCCTTGCACATAGAGGATTAGCAGCAAGGGCACCCAACCAGTTTTGCGCTACGGTATATATCATGCTAATAGGATGTATCTTTCTGTTCACACCCACAAAATCAAATAGATTATGTCCTAGATTATTCAGTTGCACTAATGTTACCTGTTTTGGATAATGAAACGTCTGCAGAAAATCACCAAGCTCGGAGAGCACCAAGGACCCTTCATTTCAACCCTAAACTACAAATATTATTTATGGGTAGATTATTTTCCCTTCATCTACCACTACTAAGTGCCGTATTTATTATTTGTTAGTCTTTTGGGACTGCTACCAATTTATATAGTAATACATATATCTTTAAGTCTGAATGGTTAAAATTACATATACTAAAATACATTTCATACAAAAGTATTCATACAATACTTTTCATATAGATACCAAGTGCAAACGTCTACATGTTAAGCAAGAAAAAAAATAACACTGAGTTCAATGGAACTTCAGTACCAGATGATATACATAGCACTGTTATTTAGTCTTGTTCAGTTATTTAAATAGCAGGTTATATTTTATACCCTTTGCTATAATTATTAAAATAATAACTAATTATCTTGAAAGAATGTCTTAATGTGCACACTTTCTGAAAACAAATTAGGTGAGATTCAAGATTAAAGACCAGTTGAAATCAATGGGATTCCATTTATTCAGTTCATGACTGAAGCCTCATGGATTTCAACTAGGCTACCCTAACTATAATTAAGTCTTCCTCCCCATTCCTTTAAAATAAGGAATATTGGTTGACATAATTAAAATTAGACAATCCTCATGAATGCAATTAATATTTGTTAACAAATATTACAAAAATTATTAGGAAAATAAAAGCATACACATGTAGAAAAAAATTAGCATTTCTAAATTTAGGGTAGATAACTGATTTTAAAAAATAATACCCACCTCTTCCCACAATAGCAGCAAATGTCCTCTAAAATGCTACTGCTTATGTTACCAAATATAATTTTCAATTTATCCATTTACTTTAAAACATTGCATTGCTTTATGATTTATAATTCTGCTGATACTGAAAAATCCTTCATTTTTCATCCATACCGAAATATCTAAGATGACCTAAATATTACATTAAAAAACTATATGACAAGAAAAAAAGAAAAAACATCTCATTTGCTATTTATTATTAATATTATCCAAGACTGAATAACTCTCAGAATCTTTTTAATGATGAATATAAGTCAGATAGCTTCGGTTGATAAAAGAAAATGAAGAGACCAATATTCATCTTTATTTTCTATTTCAGCAATTGCTTTTTTTCAGGTGGCAGCTCCTTTATTACATTCCTGATTGCAGCAATGCAGGAAACATTCTTGTCTCTAGGTAGCTTTTTCTTTTTAGTAAGGAAGCAAAAGCTGCTGCAGCAAACCGCAGAAGTGCCACTTACACATCATGTCAGTAACAAAGGCATATGATTTTGCACCATTTTCAGTACAGAATCTTCCTGGCTTCCCTATGTCAAATCAAATATTTCAAAGCTGAAATCATTCGCTTTCTATAATACTTGCCTCATCTTCCCCCACAGCCTCTATTTTGCAGGGCTGTTAGATTCACATCAAGGCATCTCCTGTGTGGCTTTGTGTCTTTTTCTCTGGCTGCTGCTTCTGTGACAGGAGGGAGGAGGAGGAGGAGGAGAATGAGAACCAGAGGATTTCAATGGGCTCAGTTCTCATTCCTCTAAGCAATGAATCCATTTCATTCTTTGTTGCCCTTTATCCGTCTCCTAAGATACCATTTTCCCGTTTTTTATGTCAAACCTTTAAAACAATCTTTTGTTCCCGATAAAGACATCTTTTTTTTCAACTGCCTTTTAAGTGCACCATTACTACCTTCTTCCAGCCTGTCAAAAACATGGATTATAATGCTAAGAATCTCTCTCTCGTATATTTCTGTAAAAGTCAAAATGAGGAGGCTGCCCTCTCTAGTATTTGTCAATACAAATACATGGATCAGCCCATTGCCAGAGATACAAATGCTAGTTTCTATTAGGAGCACAATGCCAATATACACCTACCCCATCTCCGATGCTGACTGCACCTCCATTCAATCTATAATATCCAGTAGCCTCCTGTATTCAATGACTGCGCTACAGTTAGAGCCAATACAGCCACATTCCAATCACGTGGGTGCCCAGCCCAATTCAGCCAATGGCCTGCTTGCTTCGGAGAATGTAAAAGACTATGGTTCATACCCAATGCTTCCTTTTTCCTACTAACCCTGACTCTTGTCAGTTTGCTACCTGGACAATCTACACAGAGAAGGGAGGGTTAACTTGTCAACAAAAACAGGAAAGGATACAACCTTTACAGAGCAAAGAGAAAAACAAGATAAAATGGAGTCAGGGGAAAAGTAATAGCTGGACTTGGGAAAAGAAACATATCTAAAACAGAATTCTTTTATCCTATTTAGCTGAAGGATTTATCTCTGCATTGAGATGGGATTTTTTAAGAGCAATATTTCTATATTAATGGCAATTGATAATGAACTCAAATTGTTACTATGGAAAAGAATTAGTTCCTTTGATTATAGTGAGAGCCACTTCAGGTCTGTTTTCTATTACTAATCCTGACAGTCATTTAATCCATTTAAATTTAAATTACAGGATCTTGCTTTAGGATAGCTGGCTAACAAAAATTGCCTTCATTTCCTATTTATAAAATCAAGTTTCTGTAATAATGGTAAATTAATTTAAAACAGTTTAAAACATTAAACACAAAAACATAGTTTTAAAGCAACATTGCCTATATTTTACAAATTTATTTTTAATTTGCTATAATTTAAAAGAAAATCTTCCTTAAGTAGACTATGGAGACATCTATCCAATTTTTTTGGCAACAATGTAGAAGTACTTTATCACTGCTCTTTGTGGTATGTTTTTATTGTTACGTTTGGTTGTACAATCAGCCAGATGTTTAGATTTCCTAATGACCTGGGGTAGACAGATTAATAATATTAAAGGTAACACTGCAGGATGTAAGCTGTTGTTAAGTAAAGCTGCCTTTTGCAATTGACTGGTGGTGATTTTGTTAATGCCGATGGTGTTCAAGTGGTGCTCCAGTTGTTTTAGAGTAGCACCCTAGGCACCTATTATTATTGGTACTCTCTCTTCCTTTTTGCCACAGTCATTCTACTTCTACTTGCAGGTCTTTTCATAATTGTCTACAGTTATTTCTCATCTATTCTGCTGCCTCCAGATATTGCCACATCCATTATCCAGACTTTCTTGTCCTTTCTTATCAACAAATATTATGTCAGGAGTATTGTGTAGCAGATGCTTATCTGCTTGAATGTTAAAGTCCAGACCATTTTTTATTTTTCATTCTCTATTACTCTATTTGTGGCTTCACCAGTTCATGCTTGCAGTCAAGTGGTCTTTCTTGCAGATATTCCAATAAACCATTGTTGCTATTTTCTTATGCTATTGTTTATAATCAATCTGTGCAATCTTATTACAGCAGCTAACTACATGGCTCATTGTTTCTTCAGCTTCTTTGCTATCTGTTGTTGTCTTTTCAATTGTGGCTTTATATGCATTTGTTCTTACAGCTTGTTTTTGTGATACCATAATTAGCCCCTTTCTTCAGTTTTCCAGCTCTTAGCCATTGCCAGATCTTGTCCTTATCTGCTTTGCCTTTATTTGCTTTGTTTTTATGTAATGGTCAATTTAATTTCTCTGGTATTCAGTAAGCCTTCATTGTATACTAGCTTCAAGTGAATCTTTTTCACTGACCTTCAAATATTCTTCCAATGTCCCTTTTTCTTCTTCCATGCCCACCTATGTGTCTTGGTAAATTGAGTCTTGTTAAAATCATTGCATGGATAAAGGGCATAAATTATTGTTATTTTTGTCTTGTTTTCTTATTCAGGGCTCCTAAGTCTGCTTGAGTCCAGTTCAGTATTTCCACTGTATCTAATGACTGGGATTACCTGGGTGTTAATCACCTTGATGGCATATGTGCCACTGAGTTTGGATTTTAAGATCTTTGGTCTCATGATGTATTTATTACTAACCTTCTTCTTGACTTTAGTGTGCTTGATGTTGTCAGCTTGAAGGATGCTCAGATAGTCATAATGATCATCTTCATCCAGATTCTTGATGTTATTTCAATATGTCATCTTCAGTTGTCATTATTTTTCTCCTGCTTATGGTGAAGGTGATATATTTGTCCAGGCCAAACTCCACTGTAATGTTCTGTCTGACTATACGGGCAGTGTTGAGCAACGATTCTATTTCAGATGGTTTTTCCATACAGATTCAGATTGTCCATCTAAAAAAAAATAGCCTGGCAGATGTTTTTGATGTTTGATAGCCATGGCCTAACTTGTTCAATGCTGTTGATAGAGAAATCAACAGTAGTAATCATAGTGAATCTACTTGAAAGATTCCTCTCTCAATGTTAATCTCTACTGGTTTTTCACCACCGACTAGCAACTGTGTCTTGCATTATACCACTGATCTTTGTACAAAGCTTCTTATGTTTCTACTGATTCTTATTATTTTCAGGCACTTAATTATCCAGTCATGTGAAAAGGGAGCCAAAGGGACGCAGGGGAGCCTTCTTGTAATCACAATTGAAGTTACATTAAAATTGATCTTCTTTTTCTTACAGTTTTCCAAAATCATTAGGAACTGATCTTTTGTTCCACTACTGTTTGCATAGTTTCCTTACTGGTCAGATGGAAAGAGTTTATTTTCAATTAGATGCATCAGCTATCAAACCAATTAATAATCTGAAAGTTACAGATAACCAGGGAATTGACCTGTAGTTGCCTGTTAAACTGCTTGGCAATGAGTGGGTGCAGAGCAGTGATTGTACATAAATGCAGTTCATCTTCAACTGGTGCTGACCAGACCTTGATTTTCCTTGCCCCTTTCTTCGTCATTTCTGCTGTTATAACAAGTTCTTTCATTTCAGCTTCACCCCTCCCTCCCTTTTCACCTCCTTTATTCAAACTGCATTCATGTTGTATTTCTTTGGATCATCCATCCCATAACGGTGCCCAGATCTGCCTATTTATTCTTTGTAAGGTGTTGGCTGGCTCATTATAGACTTTCCATTGATGGATTTGTAGAAATATTTTTATTTTAACTGCAATTGAAAATTCTGCCTGTAGTGTGCAATTTGAGCTTCATTCCTGTTGATTTTTTTGGCTATGGCTGTTATTTGTTACTTTATTATTTCCAGTGCTTCCTTGGTTTGTCTCTAGAAGATATTTCTTGATCAGGTGTTACTTGGTCTTGATCTTCAGCTTTTTTTGCTTTCACTTCTGTTCTAGCTTGCTTGCATCTGATGTTGCTTCGTGATCTTATTTTCCAACCTGATCTTCCATTTTGATATTGGCCTTTTTTCTTCTTTGTGCATTTTGCATCCAAGATCTTCAGTTATAATGGCAGCTAAGCTGCCCATCAGTTAATCTGTTTCTTGCAGTTTGGTGATGCTTATATAGTATTGGAATCTTTTAATACTTAAGTTGTGCTTTTAACAAATTTCAACACATGCAACATTATTCTGTTGTTGTTGTTGTTCTGCTGTTGTAGATGCTCAGTTATTTTCCATTTCCTATTCTTCTTTTCCAGTTAGATGACTTTGTTCTTTCTGAGGAGAAGGTGGAGGAAAGGATGCCTCTTTGCAAATGAAAATACAGTTCAATAGTGATGCTGGCTTTACTATCAATTCCCCACTGGCTTGTCTCTACTGTCTAAACTACTTTTGGCAAAGCTTTGATTTCTTTGCCCTGGGTAGACATTTGCAGCTCTTCAAATTCTACTCCTCTGAATACTTTTTTTCATATTACAAATCAGGGTTGACCTATTAATCTCTGTTCTATTTTTTCTGTTTCTGGATGTTTTTCTTTCCAGAACTGGTGCATTCTTTTCAAATATCCTCTTCTCTTTGGTCTGATTTGCAATAACAAATCATTATTTGTTTGTTTTTGGTCTTTGAATATTTGCCATGGGCAAGCAACTTTTCTTCCAGTAATTCTGCAGCTGCTGGCTCTGGTTGCTCAGCCAACAGTTCCGAGTCCTGTAGCCCAATTGTCACCAAAAGTCCAGGAACTCAAACACCTAGCACGGTCCTGACTTGGGCAGCAACTGGTCCAATATAGGGTCCTGTAAGTTACATGTCATCATATTGTTTATGGCAGAGGAACTTCTTTGACTCCTCTGATGAGACTGTTTAGCATGCTTGAACTTCTGGCATATTTCTCATCTTCCTCAGAGGACACAAGCTCCACAGCCACATCAAGGTAATCCCTCACATGGGGGGATTATTATATGTGGGTAGTTATAGTTAGATTCATTGTCTGAGACTGACAGAAACCTAATAGTTCAAATCCTAATCAAGAACATAAAAATTATAAAGGTAGCATCTAAGAATATAGACAGTTCCAAATTTTTGGAATTTTTTTACGGTGATGTTATCTTGCCTGTGGGATGCCTGAATGCCAGTAGGCAATCAGGGGAGTTTCATTTCCTGTCCCTAAACGGTTTATTCGCTCACAGGAATCAAGCTGCTGAGCTGTTGACCTCAGCAGAGCACAGGTTCAACGTCTTACCACATGAGCCACCGCAGCCCCATATCACTGGTAATCTCAAATCACCAATCTAAGGATTACTGAAGTTCAACCTGATATAACTTTTCAAGATCATTCTGAATCGGGGGGGGGGACGGGGACGGGGACCTAACTACATGTAGGGTGTAATTCTTGATGCAGTTATCGAAAAGCTCCACACAGCACAATAAAACGATTAACAAGTAATCCCACAGAGATCATCTTTCTAAATGGAAATCTATGGTTCACTGAATAAACCATAATTAGATAGATTCATAGAATTGTTGGCTTCACACAACCCTTTTAAATAAAAGACATGCATTTGGGTTTTGAACATGAAAACTGAGTTGTACTGTGGTTATCTCCAGTTCCAGTTCTAAAGTTCCCAATGGCCAAAGAGTGTATTACCAAAATTCCAAAGGGGAAGGACTGGGGAGCAAAGCCTTAAGTACCAATAAAAAAATTATTATCAGGAAGCCCAACTAATTTGGAAAATCATTTCATCAAATACACTACAAAATAAAGAGCATATTCCTAATTAGCTTCAAGAATTTATAAATAAAAAAAACTATGTATACATAATAGGAAAGCTCATGTTTGACACATCCATGAACCAGCAAAATCAAAGTGAGGTTACAGGATTGCAAAGTACTAGCTCAAGGTAGTTTTGGCCTAGGCACATCATGAAAAAAATATTGAGACTCTAAGGGCATTGTGAATCAAGAAAGTTTGGGAATCTCTGCATTATATTATATGTTATAACAGAAGAGTCTTGGTTGCGCAGCGGACTAAAGTGCTGTTAAGTAGCACCAACTGCCTGAAATTACTGCAAGTTCAAATCTCACCAGGCTCAAGGTTGACTCAGCCTTCCATCCTTTCGAGGTAGGTAA
>JANHZT010001380.1:211572-224515 GCA_032468215.1 Stegonotus admiraltiensis
GGCCCCAACTTCACTGGGCCTCCAGAGGGCCTGAAGCCATGGCTTTGCTGTCTGGCTTAGGAATCCAGTAATGTGGATATGGATTCTGTAAGGTAGTTACATTGTTAAAGAAACTGACTGTGCTTTCCTTCAAATTAGGGATGGTTTCATTGCTTTTAATGTATTTCATGGTGTTACTTTAATTATTATTTACTGTACAGGTAGTCCTTGACTTATAACAGTTCACAGTGATTGTTTGAAGTTACAACAGCACTGAAAAAAGTCACGACCATTTTTCACACTTATGATCGTTGCAGCATCCCCATGGTCACATGATTTACATTTGTTTTTTGACAACTGACTCACTCATTTATGATGGTTGCAGTGTCCTGGAGTCACACAATCCCCTTTTGCGATCTTCAGACAAGCAAAGTCAATGGGGAACCCAGGTTCACCTAACAACTGGGTTACTAATTTAAGAACTGCAATGATCCGCTTAACAAATGTATCAAGAAAAGTTGTAAAATGGAACAAGACTCACTTAACAAATTTCTCACTTAGCAACATAAATCTTGGGCTCAGGCTGAGGTCCTCAGGAGGACTACCTGTACTGATCGTATTTATCTTTGCACGCTGTACAGAGTCATGCTTGTGAGATGGCCAGTTACATAAAATACCAAATGTTCCATGAACCTGCTGTTTATTTGATTCTGGATTCCCAAAATTTAATGTAAAATTCTTACTCGGAGGAAAAAAATACTTTAAAGAATTTTTTTACATAGAATCATGAATTGATTTTAAAACCTTAAAGTGCAGAATTAAATCTGAATCTAAAACCAGATTATATTTCAAACGTAGTTTACAGGTGTAATATACAAACATGATTTACTGACAATGTTACAAGTTACAATGGCACTGAAAAAAATGATTTATGGTCATATTTCACACCAAATTAAGTTAACAACTACAGTGATTCGCTTAACAACCAAGGCAGGAAAGATTGTAATATGGATCAAAATTCACTTAACAGAAATTTTGGGCTCAATTGTGGTTGTAAGTTAAAGTCTACCTGTATAAAAATGTAATGTTTCCCCCCCATCTTACATTATTAACAATAGCCTTGGGCTTTGACATTCAGATACGCTATTTTCATTTATTCATTAATTCTATCTTGCTACTTTATAAGCTGAAAGTGGCACATATAGGAGTCTTCCCTATTTTATTTTTGTAACAATAACCTAACATTGAAGGTTGGATTAATAATAGGTTGAATTAAAAGAGACACTTTGGTTGAAAGTCACTGATAGAGTTCTATGTCATTTGAACAGTATTGAAGCACAAGCTTCAAAATACATCACTGGCAAACTTCTCTTAGTTTAGAGCAGGGGTGTCAAACTCAAGACCCGAGGGCCGGATCCAGTTCATGGGGTGCTTAGATCTGGCCTGCGCGGCCACCCTGGAAACAGTGAAGGACTAGCCCACTCTGTCTTGGTCTGGCTCAGGCTGACTGGGTGCTGATCTACAGCCTGGTGGCAGCCGTTTTCGTTGGCAGAGTGCTGCAGGAGGCCATCTCAGCCAAAAACTTTATTTGAAAGAACTATCCAAGAGCATCCAGCAGTGACACTGGAATTCATAGGGCAGATGGATACCATGAGAATACTAAGGTTTTCATGCATCAGTTTAGTTTTCTCAGTCAGAAATTTAAGAGATGAAGAAATCTTATTCCATGACAATATGGAACATAAGCTTTTATAAAATAGATTATTAAGGTGGATATGCTTATGATGAAAGTGAAGAGTGTGTGTGTATATATGAAGTATATACCATAAATTCTCTTCATATTTCTGATATTTATAAAAAGCTGAAAGGCTTTGCAGAAAAGATGCAAAGATTTGTAGAACTTTTCATAAATTAATTGTTCTCTAAAATTGCTTTATTTTACACAGATTACTAATTTTTGCTGCATCTTTACAGATGAGACCAACCATTCTGAATTCTCAAAGGAATTACTATGTAATGAATGAGTATTAAGTCTTTTTATTTTCCCAGAGTGCCTCTAACTAAATTAATGGAACTGGCATGACAACGCGGTAGAAATCCATTAATTTTTAAACCAAGTTACCTCCTGGCCAGTCTGAGGTTTGTACAATCAACAATCAAGTCTGTTATTGAATAGACTAAAATTTCTGGCTTCTTAATGATTGCAGACAATACTGTACTTTAAATTTTAAGTAATTTTCCTTTAGCAGACTTGATTTGGACATTTGTTGTAGAAGTTATAAGTATAAACTGAAACTGGGGGATTATTCACTTTACAATACAATATGCTTGACTTTGTCTCATAAAAATTACAAATGGTAAAGAAATTACCAAATACAGCATTGTAACAGTTGGGAAACAAATTTTGCAATATTTTGTAGAGTGAAAGCAGCCAAATATATCTCTTGGTTGTCACTATCAGTAAATTACCAATTCAGTATTTGATTACCATCTGTCCCTTGCTTAATAGGAATCAGTATAATTAGTAATGAACAGGCCAGAGATGTCAAAAGTAATCAAATGAAATCTGCAGGTTTAAAGCCAAAATATGTAAAATTCAGAAAAAAACAATTCATCAGCATGTTATTTTAGTTCATTTATACCCATGATGCAACTGCAGCAAAGACTCTATTTTGAACCTCAGAAAGAAAGAAAAAACTAAGATTCCTACATTAGCTATAATTCTTAATTTATAATTTTACGATTATATATTCTTTTGGGGAAATAGTTTCCGTGAGTAGGATTGTTGAATGTACCTGGATAAGAAAATATTAAAAAAAACCAAATGGAATTGAAAATGAGAACATGAGAGAGATGGGATTCTGTGATTGCAACTCCTGCCATTTTTAAAATTCTTATAACTCAATGGACTATTAACAAAGTACTAAGGAAATGTTCAGATGTCATGGGGTTACATCTGCCTGAGAATCAAGAATATTCTCACAAGCTAGAACAATATGGTATCAAATTTGAAGGGGTGGGAGCAGTGGTGGGTTGCTACCGGTTTGCTCTGGATTGGGCGAACCAGTAGCGATGGGAGGCTCCGCCCACCCGCCCAGACATCTCTGTGCATGTGCAGAAGCGTCACGTGCGTGCCCGCGCCCATGAGCAAACTGGTAGCGAACGAAATTGAAACCCGCTACCGGGTGGGAGAAAGCAAGAAAAAAAAGTTTGAAAATGGGATTCATCTGCGTGCTGTGGTGGAAAAAAAATCTAGAAAAATATTGTCCAATATATCAGTGCAGCTAAAGCAGTTGGCTAGCAATTTGGAACCTTGCTGACCAATCTATTCTATGCCCCATCCTTCCTCAGATGACCCCGAGCAGAGTGTATATAGCCTTGTACTTCCTAGTTCCTGTATGAATCAGACACACAGATAAGCACCATGAGAATAGCAGAAGCACATAAATGAGTATGTTATGCTACAATGGATACATTCTCTTGATTAGATCCACCCTTTCCTCCAAGAGATGGAATGCATGCACTTACCTCAGAGGCATACATACACATGCCTACATAACACAAATAAACCAAGATAATATGATTAATCCTTGGAGAGAAAGTGTGTGTGTGCACACAAGCACAGAGGATGTTATTTTTAAAAAAGAAAATGAAGAGTATTTCTATGGTGATTTCTAGTAAAAGCACTAGAAAGAATTCAGGCTTTTCCCTTGAATTAAAGAAAGCAGCAGATGGGTATCACAGTGCAGAGGTTTGTGTCCTTTTTGTATTAGTTACATGATTTATAATTTCTAATCTTTTTTTCCTTCATGCTGTTTTAGCTGCAGGAAGCAAAACATACAGACCTAGCAATTTTTCAGAAGTCTGTTTACCTTCCAGTGTTTTTAAGGAAAAGGTTTAGATTCTGATGTGAGGACAAAAGGTGATAATAAATCTGGTTCCATTATAGAGTTCTTCCCATTTCACAACTAATCTTTCAATAAAAATGTACCCAGAGTCCTGCCACAGATTATTCACATCACATGTGCTCCTTAGTATACAGTGGATGTATAAAGGGAAAAGTCCAACAAAGTCACTTAACTTTTAGTAATTAACAAGGTTAATTTGTACACATGCTTCCTTGGTTTTATTTGTTAAAGTTAAAGAAAAACATGCTGAAAAGTTAACACATCAGTCTGAGTATAGCCATATAATGCTGCCAAGTCAAATGCTGCTATTTAGTGAAATCTATCTTGATCTGCATCATTATTGAACACACCCAACCTTTCCTAAATATTTTTGAAACAGCAACTTACTTGGCTTCCTTCCTGACTGCTTTGTTGAACTTCGTTTCTGTTAATGTGTAGCAAAACTGATGCTTTCAGACATAACAAGGATATTTCACTGCTGCTAGATCACAATCACATTCTTTTCATTGAATCTTGTGAGGAATCCTTATTGAAATGAAAACCATAAGCCAATGTTGGTTTCATATATTGTACCTAGTGCCATGCAAATGTTTGAATGTCTAAGAAAAGTATAATTGCTCTATATGCATGTTTTATTGACAGCCCAGAGATAATACCCCTAAATGATACACCTTCTTTTTTGGCCTTCAGTTTGCAAGGCTCATGCAAAGGCTTTCTTAATTAATTTTATTCTCTCCCAACAAAAGGATTGAAAATGCTTGGGCATTTTTTATTTATTGATTGATTAAATTTATATGCTGACCATTTTGCTACCCAAAAAGATTTCCCCAGGAATGTGCACAGGAGAAGGAATATCAATTAGAGATCACTCTAGAAGAGGTGACATCAGTTTTAGTTTATGTTAAATCATTGTAAGAATATCTGGTCTAGTTATCTGTATGGCAATTGCACAAATAAAATCTAGTTATCTTAGTGACAGTGAAAGGAATTCACCCCAAATTCAGAACCATAGCTATTATGTATACACTTTGAAAAATAGTAATTGTGGGTTGTGCTGTGTCCACATTATTTTCCTATTTACCTTGTCAATCCTCTGCTAATTTTGGGTGGAGACAATTAAGACAAGTCTTGAGTTGTTTCTCCATTTGTAGACCTACAAGTTTAACTCCTGTCACTATTACATGCATTTTCAGCATACTCCTATACTCATACTGTGGTGTACAAATTTATACTTGCTTTGGGAAAAACTGTATGCAGTATCCTAAAAATTTGGAGGCAGCATTGTTTCAGAATAGTTTCAAAAAATAGATAGTCAAGGCACTCTCCTACACTTCTTTGGAATGGTACAGTCCTATGTAAAATAGGCTTTCACTTTCCTATTAAGAAACATCTCTCTGTTTTGCCTGGTTCTAGTTTCAGCTTGCTTACCATTATCCAGCCCAATATTGTGCAGGCCCTGGCTAAATAAGTTAACTTTTCTTTGGGGGTAGATGTCCAGAAGAAGCAATATTAACTGGGTTTAAAAATATATTGAGGGCAATCATGTCTCCTTTGTTAGATATGCTATAGGGATTTCCTACACTGGATTTCATTTAATACCGGACAGAGTCCAGCTGTGAATACTATTACTCCATCCTACACATCCCCACTTTACAGAAGTTACAACACTATTTTGCTTTGGAAAACGTTGAGTTCAGAAGCAGTTTACTGATTCCTGTAGAATAGAAGAACTTTATAATAATAGCCATTTAGCATTGAGTGATAAAGGTTGTATTCAGTTATTATTATTATTATTTAATTTCTATACCGCCCTTCTCCCATCGGGGACTCAGGGCGGTGAACAGCCATGATAAAACAGAAAATACAAAAGTTAAAACCAACATTAAAAACTATTAAACAATTTGGCCCAACGTTTAAAACACCCCCAATACTAATAAAACCCCAATTATACTTCTAGAATAAACACTTCTGAGAAGAACTGCTGAAGTATTAGTGGCTCTTTGTTTTGTTAATGGTGCAATAATTAGCTATCCTTGGTTCTGCTTTGATTAAAGATCACCATTTCGATTTTTGCATAGCAGGGTCATGTACATCTAGAGGTTGAGATAATGATTCAGGAGACCCTGATTCTCACTCCAGATTAGATGTCTTGACATCTTGCAATCCAAGGAAAAATAAGCCAAAATCTGAGAGAGAAGGAGAGAGCACACGAGAGAGACAAATCCCAGATATATGGATTCAGACATTTGACACTTATAAGATCATTGTGGAAATAATCTATTTTCTGTGATTGCTAAGAGTCGACATCCATTTGGTAGCACATAATCAGTCAATCAACAGTTACTAGCCTGACATTCTCCTTGTTGATAGTTCTTACAAAATCATTTCATGTTTGGCTATAGGAAGTTTAGAGAAATTTGTGGCAAATAACTTGTCTTTCTCCTAGGTTAAAAAAAAAGAAAATTAAAAAGCTATCAGTACAGATAGTTCTCGGGGTTATGTCATGTGACCACATCACTTAGTGATGACAATCCAGATTGTCTTTAACGCAAGGTATTTGGATTATTAAGTGGGAAGTGGAGGGAATCTTAAGTAAGCAGCACATGGGTGCTGTAAGGGAGTGGGGGAGGCCCAGTGTACGCCATGTGAGCCTTGGGAAACTGCACTATACCGTAGTATGAACTTAGGGAAGCCATGGAAAGTGTGGGTGTGGGTGTGGGTGCAGGGTCTATGTGAGCGTAGGAAGTCTATGGAAAGGCGTGTGTGTGCAAGCTGAGGAAAAGGTTCCGGGGTATGTGTATGCATGTGGGAGCACAGGGAGGCCAGGGAAAGGTATGAGATGTGGAAGCACAGGGAAGCTCAGGGAAAGAGCATGCTGGGTTGTATGCTGTGAGCAAACACATGCTGTAGATGGAGGGCACTGGTCGATGTGATGTCTATGTACAAGTGCAGGGAGACCCAGGGAAGGATAGCACTACTGTGTGTGTGCAGGTATGTGAACCCAAGAAGGTCCAGGAAATGAAGGCACTGGTGAGTTAGCAAAGTGGAATGAAGGGCACAGTGCATTTGAGCAGAGAAAGGCTGGTTGTGAAACTTACCCATTATACCCCCAGTTTGGAGGAAATTAGCAGAGAATGTCGGCAGTGGGTGAGCTGGTTGCCATCAGCCAAATTTTGTTCACATAACCATGGGGACACTGCAACAGCCAGGACTTTGAAGACTGGTCCTAAATCCCTTCATTCAGTGCCATTGTAACTTTGAATAATCACTGAATTCATGGTTGCAACTTAAGGACTGTGTTTTGAAATGCTATGTTCTACATTTTGTATATATAAGCCAATCAAAATAATAGACTGGATAACTTGAAAATTGATGGCTAACAGGTGAGCAGCCAAATTATATTTTGTCGGACACAAATAAATCTATTTTTTGTTCTATTTCCTTCTTTTTACTTATATGACCTAGTGGCAAAAATGGCATCTGAACTAATAGCCTGTATCTACTTGCAGGCAAGTGGGAATAATTTTAATTTTTTGGTTTTTGCTATATTCAATGAGGATAGAAAAGTAAACAGAAATGCACATATTGATAATATCCTTGTCTTTGATTGCTTTAGCAGATGATTTTTTTGTAACATCCAAAATCCCTTTCTTATTCAAGGGAGAGTTTCTAATAGAGAAATTTACAAGGTTAGTATATTGAATGAATACAACAAATGGCTTTAATTGCCATTTAATCTTATTTTTTGCAAATAATTTTGTAATTACTTCCCAAGTTTAGTATTATAGCAGCTGCTTGTTATTACAGTTGTAAAAACTATTTTAAGCACTATTTTTAATTAAGTTTATATTAAATATATTCATCTTAATTCTGACTTTAAAACATGGTTAAGCTGTGAATACAGTATTGATATTAATGGAGGTACTCTTTGCTTCCAGAGAGTAAGTCTGGGAATTTTGCATTTTATACACTTTTTATTTTTGAATGTCTTGATTGCTTTGAAAAACAATTGTCATCTTTTCTGTGAGGTGGTTGTTGAGAGTGCCACCCTTTGACTTACGATTAAATAGAAGTCTTTCAAAATTTGCATTCCACTATCTGTATATATATATATCAGCTTGGTTTAATTTTACAGTTTAGTTTAAAATTGTACTGTTGTTGCTTGTTTAACCTTTCTTTAATGTTTATCTGCATAGAATTGAAGTAGAGACTATCAGAATTAATTTTCTGAGTTCTAAGACACTGCTGTATTTTCTCAAATTTACTTCTAAAGTTTTATAATTGGTTTGACACTTCTGACTTACTCAGTGGTATGAACAGAAATTATGCACTATAATTAGCCTTTGCTAATGTTTCTATTTCTTCCCTGATGACAGGATGCCTTATAAAGTCTCATAAACTTGCAAATTGGAGACATTACATGTTTAAATACTGTAATAGATTATCTCAAGAAATACATTCAATTGCTATTTTTCTCTCTCATATACTCACTTTTTAATTGCTTACAAATTATAGTAGTTTATGATCCCGTATTGTTTCTTAAGTTATCTTTATGTTAATAAGACAGTTGACTAATTCTTGGGTAAATTAGAAGCATAAACAATTTAAGTTTTATCTACCTATATCTATAAAATGTATTTTTAGATTATTAGTTGCTCATACTTGCTTCCTTCTGTCATTGTGGTTTATTTAATAACCTGCTGACTGTTGCAATTTACAATGGAATAATAACTGCTAACAGCTAATTGCAGTCGATGATTATAGTTAGGACTAATATAGTAAATTCTGATGTCATTATACAGGCTCATATTTTACATAGCATTACATTAATGAAGCAGTTACTGTTTTTCTAGTAAGACTATTGGGTATATATAAAAAATTAATAAAAATATGTTCACTTTGTTCTACTGAGTTGAAGAACTATTCAAGTTCTAGAAAAACTATTCAAGTTCTTCAACTGTTGAAGAACCCAGATTAGTGATACAAAAGAATGTGTGAATCCCTGTTACTCAGCATGTGCATTGTAATAACAAACTACTGTGAACAATTTGAAAAGATATTTAATATAAACTTCCTGTTTTGTATTTTCACACATGAGGTAAAGAGACAAATATTACATGCACATTTCCTTTTGTCTACATATTAAAGATTCTAATATCTCCTGAATTAACATTCAGGAAGTACACTTGGAAATATTGTATGTATTTTTATTTTGTAATGCTCTTTCTGATGTCATTACACTGTGCAAAATCATTCTTAGTTGTACCCTAAATTTAAATGCTGAATCAACAGTTTGAATAATTTGTGGCATACAGTGTTTTAAAGAACATTCTACAAGAAAACAATACATTGATATACTCCCAATGTTCACTTATATTTTTATTCTTCTGTTTGTTGATATTAGGACCTCAATATTAATTAGCAATATCACCTACTAAAATAGTGTCTAGATTTTACTGGTTCATCTGGTCAATTAGAAATGTCATTATTTAATTAATAAAGTTTGCCATATACCACAAGTTCTTATCTGCTTTGAGAAAAAATATAGTCGCCTAGAGCTTTTTATTAATTGATCCCAAGAGACTGTTGGTTTGAACATTGGAAAGTAATGAATTTTTCATTAGTAGTGTCTGTGCAGACAATGAGTTCAAAGAAATTAGGCTGACTTCACTGGGTTGCAAATAGTTGAATGAGCCTGAGATAGCAGTACAGAGGTAGACAATTCCGTTTCTCTTTGCTGCCACTTGGTGATCATTAATTTTTGCATCCCAAATATGTAACACAAGTTAGGTAATATTTTAATTGTTGCTTAGGATAACAGTGCATGTGTGTCCAAAGACATTATGTTATGCTGCATTAAGTTAATTATATTAACACATATTTTTGCTGATATTTTTTATGTAATACATTATTTGAAATTTCTCTCTTAGCATTTGCAAAACATTTTTATACACCTCTACTTGGTATATTATCCTTCGAGTATCATGACTTCATATCACAGAATTATTTGTCAATTTTTGTACCACCTGTGTTTTCACATAAACAGTTCTAAAACAAATAATTGCATGCATTGTATCATTCACTACAGTAATATTTTGTTTTCTTTAGGAATTATCAGATGCTTGTATTGCCTACACTTTGAATTGATTTATTCTTTATTTTAAAAGATTTGTATGGCTGTCCATCTTAACACAACTATGGGAGGCTCACAATAAAAATATAAAAGCTAAGAAGTTTTTTGGAACTTCTTTGGATAAAGAGAGGACAGGAGATGACCGATATGTATTTTGGATGACTGCTCATTGGAAAGAGACTGTAGGACAGAGGTTTTCTGCAGATTTGAATGCCAAGAGATGAAAGGATTAGTTATTTTGCTTGCAAAAGTGTTTGAGATTTTTAAAAGACACTAATTTTATAGGTTTCTTTTTCTAATCACTTTTGGAAATAGTCTTTAATTATCTTAAACCTAAGAGATCTTTAAAATGACAAGCTTGAAAATTTGCCAGGCGGGTTTAGTTTAAACTTTAAACAAAAGAAAATTTGCAAGCTTAAGAATTTAAACCATTTGAAATAAGCAGCAACAGGCTAAATAAGATTTTGATCCAAGAAATAGATTTAAGGGTCCAGTTAAATTTTGAATGTTGATTTTTACTATGAGATTTTCGAATCTTATAGTAGATTTTGGAAGTAACTATACAATATCAATAGCTTCTCATGAGAACCAGTTATTTTAACTATCTTGGTCATTAACAAAGATAAGTGACAATGATTTTAGAAACTGGATATTAAAGGGAATGGAACATTCTAAGTAGAAGGAAAAAATACAAGCCAACTTTAAGGATCAGTTAACTGAGACTTAGAAAATGACACAATCATTGGAAATATTACAAGAGATCGTTGAAGAATAGAGCCAGAAATTAGTAGCAACAGTATCAACAGTGTCAGGAATGATGTCTGATTCTATAGATAGATTATATCAGATGACAGATGTGAAGCAATTTTGTCTGACGAGACAAAGTACCAAAAGGGGAACTACCGGTACAAAGAACAGGCCAACAGAATTATTTGTAAAAAGATGATTTATTGGATATACAAAAGAAAGTAGATGAAGTTTTAAAAATTAAAAAGGAAACATAAATGACAAACCAAGAGAAGGATCCATACATAATTCTAAAATTATTCAGGAGAGGTGCTTTGGAACACATGAGCATACTACCTTTCTGAAACAGCTGCCTCCTTTTTTTCAGGCATTGCATAAGCCTGAAAATGGACATAGATGCTTTAAAGAGTGATATTATGGCAGTTTTTTCTATAAGTTAACTTCTGAAGTCTGAAAAAAATGCCAGCTGTTTTAAAGAGTCATGCTTGTAGTGCTGGAAAATATTCTTTTAAACCATATACTGCTATACAAATCAGGTCTTTCATAATTGAAGACTATTCTTACCTTGAGATTGTCGAAGGATCGCTTTTATATAGAAGGCTAAAAAAATGAAAACCTAGAAACCACAAAGCTAGTGAGAGATCCCAGAAGAATTTCTATCTATTTGAGTAAATAGGCCAATAATACAGTCCAAAGCATAGCCATATGAATAGGCTGATGGATAGCCATGGAAGAGGAAAAAACAATTGCTTACGTAAATAGGAAAAAAACAATGAAATAAATTATAGTATCAATGTATGATGTCAACAATAGGAGGTAGAGTGTGTTTGCTCATATAAATATACATGATATGGAAGGATTATATTACAGGTATGTCAAGTTTAGCTATGGTGCTGAGCTCGTTTTATATGGTTGTTGTAGGTCCATATTCCCTCTTGGAAGTAGAAACAGCTCTTCTAACATAGCAGGAGATAGTACCATATGTATAATAGACATGAGAAATCTTACATTAATGTTGTTATTTGTTCTGTTAATCTGATTCTAATCATAAATATATTTCAGACAAATACGTATTTGTATTGTCTTTGCTAACAGCTATAAATAATCTCTATAAGTTTTGTTTATCAGGTTAAACGTGTAACTCACTAATTTGTGTAAGTTTTGTTTATAAGTTTAAACATGTAACTCACTAATTAAGCTCTACCTGTTTGTCTTGGTAAATATTTGCAGAAGCGTCCAGTTTTAAATTAAATCTATTTGCTTGAACATGTATTCTTCAAATTGAGATCTGCTTAGTTCCTGGCCTTGGGATCAAACTTTGATGTTGCTTTTTTAAAGATTTGCCTGTGGCATTATATGCAATTTGAAAATCTGTAATATTTGAGTCAGTTCTTTCCAACAGTGTCAAACATATGACAATAAAAAGTTCAGTCTTAGGTATGATTTCTGATATGGTCTAAATTGCCAAAAAGTAGAAAGCTTCAGCAAAATTATTCTTAATTTTCATTTATATTCAGTGAATAATAAAACACAAAATATATATTTTTCCCCCTTAGAATGCTTCTGAGATCTTTTAAAGCATCATGAGAATGAGGAGTCTGCCATTCTCCAAAGAGCACACCCATTCTCACAAGACCTTAAGAAGACCTCAGAAGCTTTGCAAAGTATTGTGAAAAGAAGGCACCACTCTTTGGAGAGTAAATGGCTCATGCAATTTGAAGAATGTCATAATTTGGCCTTGAGAAGAAGGGTTGGTGTGACTAGCAGTTGCCTTGCATACAGATACATTGCAGTCAGACTGGGCATGCATGTAAACAGAGTACATTTATACTCCGAATGTAGCTTCAGCAGAAGCAGCAGGAGAAAAATGACCAGGTCAGCTGGGATGATGGAGTGCAGAGCAGTGAGGGTAGCTTGGTTGGGCTGCGCTGCACCACACTGCACCACATTACTAGGCTTCAGCTTCACACCACAGTGTTGGAGCTTCCTGGGCATTTGGCACTTCCCAGAGAGCAGCAACAGTTCAGTTTAGTTCAGTTTTATTAGATTTATATACCGCCCTTCTCCGACTGGACTCAGGGCGGTGAACAGCCCAAAAGAAATACATACAATATAAAAATTAAAACCATAATTAAAAATATTAGATGAGTTGGCCAAATTTAAAACCCCACAGAAC
>JANHZT010001381.1:2751-13397 GCA_032468215.1 Stegonotus admiraltiensis
ACACCTTGAATTGCACCCGGAAGACCACCGGGAGCCAGTGCAGCTCGCGCAGGAGAGGTGTTACATGGGAGCATCGAATTGCTCCCACAATTTGAAATCCCTCCCCCCCCATATAGAATTATTTCAACTTGACTTTCCCAAAACAGCTTTAAAAAAACAGCAACCTTAAATGGGCTGCTTTTCAATTCTGAGTGTTGGTAGTAGATAGATATTGCACTGATGGGGCTCCTGTAATTATGTGAAATGCATAGTTTATTATGGTTGGTAAACTCTTTGGGATGGCTAAGTAAGCAAAAAATAAGCTAGTATGATTATGTAACATGTTGACTAGGTTTAGAGTTTTTCCTAACTGAATTGATGATAGAACCTTCTATCTACTTCCTGCTATGTCTGTATTAATATAATGGGAATCAACTCAAAATTTGAGTTTTATGTAAGTTACTTAATGTAAGTTACGTTTTATCAAGTTATATGGCCTATTTCCCAATAAATAGATACGTAGAGATTTAACTTCTCAAACTCAGTACTATATTTGGTTCAACTGGAAGTTTTTCTGTAATTTTAACAAACATATTTATTCAAGTCTTTGTAGACTGTTATATTGGATATGTTATAAACTCTACTAAAAATAACATGTCTGGAAAAGTATGAGGAGCTGTTTATTAATCTAGATACATCATTTATTAAGTATTTGTTATTACCTGATCCCCCCCCCAAATGTTTTAGCTTTTGGAAACTTTCTGTATTGTTTCTCCTTATCTTGACAGCTCTTATAAAAGGTTCCATCTAGCTCAATTTCATACACTAAATTCCTTTGCGGAAGTCACATGAAGACATGAGGATAAGAGTCTCTCCTGCTGTTGCAGATATTTATATGGCCAATAAACCTGAAAGGAGAATGTAGCAGGTAACCACTGAAAAAGGAGTCCCCAAGTGCTATTTAATTTAATAAGAAATATTCAAACTGAGCAGCCAAACTATATTCTCATGGTACTTAAGATTCCATTTTCATTGTTGCACTAAAATGCAGCCCAACTCACTCATGGCAAAAATACCAAGTTTAACCTTCACAAACCACAGAAAACTGCATACAGCTGTGTGTGTGGAAAAACCCTATAATCCAGCCACAAATACTTCAACCTGAAAATAAGAAAACTGTCATCAGTGAACAATGTAAATTAGCAGCCAAGCAATATTTAAACCACTGAATTATGAGATAATTAAAGCTAGGCCAAAATTGCACATTTGCATTTTTATCTCTACCTTTGAGTATTCTGGAAGTTATTTACTACCTTGTTATTAATATAAAATTTGTTACTTACAGGTTTACTGAGAAAAAGGAATTAAAAAGCAGTATTTTTATTTGCTGTTATTTACACAATGAGAAAGAAACAACTCAATTATTCTATTGATAAGATACAGAACATGTAAATAATCTACTCTGTTTCTCATCAAAATGCAACACACTAGTTGGATTATTTTCTTCCTGGAAGTTTACTTACATTTGTAAAGACAGTTTTGGCTTGTTAACTGACTACACTCTGAATAACTATTATCATTCTTACTTATGAAGATAGAATCTCCTCTTTTCTCATTAACTATATTAACTATCAATTGCCTTCCAAAGATTCCAACAGTACAAAAATGCACATTTATTTTCTTCTGATACATTTATCAAGGTTTCAGTTGAGGTGAACAAAGATACTCTATTCTGATCTACAGGTGTTAGAATCAGACAGCTATACAAGAATTTCTTCACAGCTGCAGATACTACACTAGAAGTGTTTTAAAAATTAGAGCTGCATCAAAATCTCCACCCCTACCCCCACTTTTCCTATTTTATAATTTTCCTCCTTCTATTTTGCCGGTTCTCTTTTGCTTAATGTGTATGGAATTCATAATGTGCTCTATTTTGTATTCCTAGCTTTTTTTAAAAAGCATTATTCTTCTACTCCTGGTTTTTGTTTAAATTGCCCAGCATAGCCATGATATCTGTTGAATTCTACCTTTCTTTTTTCAAATCTATTCCCTACAATAGTGTTTCTTAATCCTGGCAACTTTAAGATTTGTGGAATTTAACTCTTAGAATAAAACTCACACATCTTAAAGTTGCCAAGGCTGAGAAATACCGCCCTAAAATTCAATACTCAACTGAGTCCCACAACCAAAATAAGTTACTATATATACAAGGAAATTTACAACTGAAATCTCAGTAGGGATCCATGTGATTAGTTGCTAACTGTCACACACTGATGAATGCGACAAGAAAATGTCATGTATTGATAGAGAAACTATCAGGACAATATGCTTCATGTTTCACAACTTTAATAGAATATTCTAACTATTCTGTACAAATTGAAAACACCGTATTAAGTTACAAATGTATAAGATAAGGCTGGAGCACTCTCTACATGCCTGGTAACAGCATTCACACAATTGGTAATGAAGTGTTGCCATAAGATGGCATTGTTATGTTTAAGAAAGGTGAACTGTATTCTGAATATTCTTCAGAAGGATTCTGGAGCTTTAAAAAACATGGAAATGTGGAACGGAGTGACTTGATATTACAGATAAACATCACAACTATGCACCCAGGATGTATTTATATTTTTCCAATTATATGATATAGCTTTCACAGGCCCAAATTGGATCATCTTCCAATTTATCCAGAATGTTATTTTGCACGTTTGTGTGTAGTTTCACTTTATTTTTTGTTTAATGGAAGCCATACTTGCTATGTCCTCTGAATTCCAATGCTGTAATTTGCACTTGATGGCTAAACCGTCACCAAGACCATCTGCACTTGGTTTAAATGTTGAGTACAAATTACAAAATGCTGGTTCAGCTATTACATCAAACTCTGGTCAGTTCTTAAGGTTGAAGGAAGATTAAAAGTGAAGTTGCACCGAACAGTGGAGAACAAGCATATCAAGTTGCATCTTATGTCCAGGCTTCAAATCTTTGGATTTAAGAATGTCTGAACAGTGGCGAACTTAACTAAGGCAAACCAGGGATATATACTTAAGTGCTGCAACCTTCTCAACCTAGGGAGCCCACATCAGGCTTGCTGTTTTGAAATGTCTGAGAAGCAATAATTTTCTTGAGTAAAGTATGAGTTTTCCACATACAAGTACCCATAGTTTATAAACAGGATTCTCTTCAAGTATTTTAAAACTATTAAAAGTACTAGTTCACCAAAGTACTTTAAAAAAATGAATAAATAAGGTGAACAACTAAATGTCTCTCAACCACTCCTTTCTTCAAAGATAAAGGAAATGTTATTTTCAGTTTTAAATTACTGGAAATGACAATGTTTTAAGGTACTCTGTAGCACTAATCTGTCTGAATAGTTACAGATTTATTTTAAAGGGAAAAGATCTACCAGAAAGCATATTGCTTTATTTGTTTTTACTGTATTTTATTAATTTAATATTCTAAATATTCCTATTCCATGGTATTTTAACAAAAACTTACCTTGTGTTGAGGGTAAGTTTTTCAAAAAGGCAAATTATTTTTTTAATTTAATGGAAAAGCTACAGAGACAGTTGCGCTAAATTGTACCAAAGGCTGTAGAGTGTGCTTTAATTAAACCTCATATTTCTCAAATGCATTAAGTTGCCACTGTACAAGTTAAGCAAAAATAAGAAAAGAGTTAGTGAAAATCATGCATTTGAAAACAATTTAGTTTAAGCATTGTTAATAAGATTGT
Organism: Stegonotus admiraltiensis; assembly: GCA_032468215.1. NCBI lineage: Eukaryota > Metazoa > Chordata > Lepidosauria > Squamata > Colubridae > Stegonotus > Stegonotus admiraltiensis. The sequence continues at coordinate 6,461 of JANHZT010001381.1, forward strand.
GCTGCAGTAATGGAATTTCCTGAACTGCAGGCCAGGTATCCAAATATTGTTACAGGCTGTTCAAATATCACTCTGAAGTGGTATTTCCTTATTGTTGTTTGCATTCAGCAGGTTGACTGGCATCTTTCTGTTTAAAAATGAAAAGAAAAAAAGAAAGATTTATGCAAGAGATACTTCAATATAATACTGAATTTAATTCAACATTAAATTTAATTTTGTATTCATAACCAATACCAGAACTAAGATATGAAAATGGTAATTTGAAAAGTAATATTCAAGATATTGTGCTTTGAGGGATGGAGATATTATTCTTTATCCTAAAGGTAAGACAACCAGTTATTAAAGCTGCACCTAAAGGTTAAAAGGTGCTTAAGAATCAATTGCAGTCCAAATGTCACATCTTTTTTGCAAATTTCAAAGCATGTCTTTTCTCGGGATCACAATCAGAGAAGTGTTTTGCCTTCAAATCTGAAGCACTGCTTATTAGTTACCCGTATATTTTAGCCATTAAAATAATAATGGATTACAATAAAGCCGTATCATCCTATTTCTTGCAGTGGCTAGGGGTTCACTTATTATTTCCAGTAACTGGTACACAATCTGTGTTTTTACATTTTTATATCATTCCTCAATAAGATTTGGAATAAATAAATGAATGAATGACATTCAGTACTGCTTGACCCAGACAAACAGTATCACACTTTCAGGTGTTTGTTCAGAGGAGTCTTTTTTGGTACCCACATTCTAGCATTTTCCAAAATATCTAAAAGATGCATAGAGACACACTGAAGGTTAACCACATCCTGATAAAGGACTAGATTCTAAGATAATAGTCTCAATTTTTTTTTCAAATGCCACCAAGACACTACTGGAACATTTCTCAAAATAAAGAAATAAAAACATAACCCTAGTTTTAAGAAAAAAAGCAAAATGCGGTAGGATCACATAAGAGTTTACTATCAGGGCAATGCCTGCAGAAAATTCTAAAGGAAGAAAAAAGGGAGGATAATGCGAAAAGCTAAAGACAATTACAAAGAATTCTTGGTAAATGTTCCATTGTTTATTTTTAAAATGGGTTTTTTTTAAAAGAAAAGATCATTATTCTAAAGGAAAACTCAAGATTTTTATTTATTAAAATACAAACCAGCCATTTAAAGTCTTTCCTACACACCCCTGAATGGATAATGCAGAGGTTTAATAGTTATCATAGATAAACAGTTGTGTGCAAACATGTAGGCTTCTCTAACTCAAATTGAGAGTGCCAGTTTGGCTTACTGGTTAAGTGGGAGACAAGACTAGAAAGTGGGAGAACCAACATGAAACAAGCTAGATGACCTTGGGCCACAGGAAGAAGGAAATCAGCATGAATTGAGACTGACTTGAAGGCGTGCACCCTCTCAAAAAGGTAAAATTGAACATTTCAATGAATCCTTAAGTGAACAGGTACATTGTACAGCAATATACTGTTGGTATATTGTACAGCAATAAACACAAGTATCTTTCTGCAAATCTGAATACATTCATCTTCATGTAAATTTAAGGATCCAAAATAAATATCAGGTACAGAAATTTGGAACCCTTCAACAGCTGATTCAGTGCTCTTTTTTAAAAAGTTTCAGCTATGAAGAATATTGTTAAGATATAGAAGTTAATAAAACTGTTGAAGTAAAGGTAAGTTATGGAAACCCCGGGGGAAAAAATACACTAGAACTGCCATAAAGCTGGTCAGATCTGCAAAACAAAACCCAGAGATCATTGCAAATGGCCTGAAAAGTTTAGCTGATAGTACAGTAATTATTCACAGGTCCACAGTACAGCACTGCTTTGGTAACAATCATCTGCAATGGAAAGCTGGCAGAAAGTGCCCTTTCTTCTGATCTCAACATCACTACTTAATCTATGCACGCGCACACACACACATATTCTGAAATAAAAGTGGAACTGTTTAGCCATAACCACACAATATACATTTGTGGAAAAATGATAAAGCAAATGAAGAACATGCTGGCTATTTCAAAAGATGACAGTTTAAACTACACCTTCAAAGTATTCAAGAATACTTATAGGAAACACAGTTTTTAGAGTAGCCTTCACAGTTTAAACTTTGGTATTTCTACATGAAGATCTCAAATATATAATATACTGTATATAAAATAATGTAGAAACATTTCCAAGCAAGAAGAATTCTGCAACGAAGAGTGGAAGAAAAATTCCAAAAGGAAAAAACTCCTTACAACTTGTGATACTTTCCTGATACTCATTTGATAATTAACTGTTAAAAGCTCAAGTCACACCACCTGCATTTCTAATAAAAACTATTATTTTAATTTTAATGACTGCTTCAAGTGTCCTCTTATTTTGCATTACGTTCACCAACAATGTAGCAAATCTAAATCAAATCATTTTGACAGCACAGAAGTACAGTAAGTTTGTGTAATTTTTCTGGTTAATGTTATAGATGAAGTTTACACAAATGTAATACAGCATACCTATGGTGAAACAGTGGAGCACTTTTAAAAAGGGATAATGAAAAGGGCAAGTACAGGTGGTCCTTGACTTACAACCATTGGTTTAGTAGTCGTTCAATGTTATAACAGCATTGAAAAAAGTGACTTTTCACATGTATAACCATTGCAACTTACCAATGATCATGTGATCAAAATTCAGATACTTGATAATTAGCATGCATTTATGATAGTTGCAGTGCCCCTGGGTCAGATAATCATCTTTTGCAACCTTCTGACAAGCAAAGTTAATGAGGAAGCCAGATTCACTTTACAACTATGTTACTAACTTAAAAACTGCAGTGATTCATTTAACAGCTGTGACAAGATTGTAAAATGGGGCAAAATTCACGTCTTAACTGCCTTGCTTAGCAACATAAATTTTGGGCTCAATTATGATTGTACATCAAGGACTACCTGTAATATGTAATACGTTTTCCAAGTGACTGAATATTTTATTAAGAGAAGAATTACTAATTCCTATTTTCTCTTATATATCCTTGCTGTTGAGTGGTAAACAAAACCTTACATTTCCACTATTAGAAATGTTTCCTATGTAGGTCATGGAACATTGATCAATCATATGTAGCAGCTTCTTAGAACCAAGATTTTTATTCAAAACATCCCCAAAAAGTGGAGACAGCAAAACTGTCTATAAAATTAATTCTACAGCAGAATAATCCATATTAAGGCTACTTTGGGAACAAAAAAGCCTAAAAAGTAACAGTAAAATGATATTTTAGCCACTGGGACGTACACTTTACTGAGGATAGACAGGGAATATCTGGTGTAAGAGTAAGGAAAGCAGTAACTGAATATTCATAATTCAGGAAATAAAAGAGTACTGAAGAAACATAGAGGAATATGATTATTAGTGTAGCTTCTAAATTAAATGAAGAGTTGTGAACAATGCTGAAACAAGACATTAGTCACCAGAAAATAGAATCCTAGGTTTTTCTATAGTAGTGCAGGGCAAGCTCAAGTGGGCATCTTATTCCTGAGGCACTGATGCTATTACCTAATTTGGGTAATGAAACCTCTACCCAAACAAAACAAAAAAACAAGCAAGCTCAGAGAGTACCAAGGACCTTCATGTCAACTCTAAACTACAAATATTCTCCTTTATTAGTACTCAGAAAACGATTTATGAGTTTCAGGACCAAAACAGTTGTTGATTGCACCGTGTGACCAAAAGGGTAGAAATATTCTTAGGGGATAACAGGATAGTAAATTTTAAAATATAATAATCACTCAAGACCATATTTAAGATCTCAGACACCTCATATGTCTGATTGGTCATGAAGGGAGGTGTCTGGCTGGAGTCCAATGAAGATAAGAGAAAACTGGCAAGTTCTTGCACTCTTGGTGGCAGACCTCTTGTCCCTATGGCATCTTTTCTTTACCTCATGTTGAGAATGTAGGGAGGAAGCAGTTGAGAAAGAAGAGGGATGGAGAGTGGCACTGCTTTCTTCCTTTCCCACTTTCAAGCTGTCTCTGCTTGAGAATCCCAATATAGGTTTTTCACCTTTCTGCATCACCATAGGAGTGGATGGACAGAGGGGAAGGGAAGGGAAAAGACTGTGACCTAATGGAAAATCCCTGGTTCCGCCTAGAGGTTTCCAGCATGCAGAATGATGTGGATCCTTGAAGAAATATTACCAGGCAACTGCTTCAGTGGAAGGCATGTTACTACTTCATTTACACAGAATTAAATTCCATGCATAAGGGCTAATGAATCAACCCTTAAACAATTTACAGCTAAAACAGTGATTTCTGAATCTTTCAATAATTTCCTTTCAAAGGAATACCTACTATATTATGCACAAGATCTTCTGCAATGGATAGTAAACCCTTAGCTTCCAGAACTTCCTCAAGTGCTTCTAAAACTCAAATGCGGTAAGATGTTGCACTATTAAGTGTTGTGAAAACAGGAAGGAAGTAAAATATTCTAAAACAAGATGTCAGATATAGATGATATGAACATCTGAGGAGGAAAAACAGTTTAAGAGAAGAGCTGATCAAGTTAATAGCTTATTCTGGAGAAAGACCCCACAGAAGCAAGTACAAAAGTAGTTAGAAGAGTAAACAATTTCAAATACTGCAATGTTCTTCAATAAAATTTATGTGGAATTACCAAAGAGTAAAAATTTGGGCTATCTGTCAATCTACTTTTCACAAAGACAAAGTTTTTCAGATGAAACAACAGTTTCTGTCAAGACCATATGTAAAACCAATTATTCATGAAATAATTGGTTAAAACCAATTATTCATGAAAAAATGACCAATTTCAAATAAAAATGCCAGCTTAATAAAGATATTTAAATACAAATGACAACTATGTTGATACATAAATAGCATCAAAGAAAAAGAGAAGGAAATTAAACCAATCTAAATACACAATGTAATGTTTAGATAGAGGAATGTTATTAATTTAGCATAGATGATACTCCTTTTAAATGTCAAGCTAAATCACACTGAATTTGGAACAATATCTTCTAATGAGTTGCAAATACTGAAAATATACCAAAATGTAGCTAGTAGTTTTAAGTCACTAAAGCCTACACAAAGAACCAACACACACACACACACACACAAAATAACAAATAAATTCTAGAATTTACTTTTAAATGAAATAATGTTGACCTCCCCCCAATATCCCATTCCAAAGTTGTGATGTCACTGAAAGCATTTCAATACTGTAACAGGCCACCACAACCTTAATAGAAACAATCTGATCTTGAAACAGATCTGCAAGGGTAAACAGCTCAATATTTGAATATTAAGTGGTTAGGCTGGAACATTTCTTTTTTAGATTGTATCTGGACATTTGAGAACACATATATAAATAAATATTAATTTCCCCTCAAAAATGGCAATTATAATTTAAGAGCTATATCTATTTTATGTATTTTTCTCAACATTTACCTTATGGACTTAATTATACACTATTTTGATAAAGTACCATTTTTTTCCTATAAAATAGGCGAATGAAACAAATTAGGTACTTAAATGAATGAAATTTGCATGGGTTCCAAAAAAAAAGGGGGGGGGGGAGCCTTGGAAGTTAGGTATTAATGGAATTCAACCTTACCTATAAATGAATGAATGAATGATAAACAGACTTAAATTACACCTAAACGGGGAAAAATTGAAACGAACTGTCAGCATAAAAGAAAGATGAAATGGACCCAAATAAACAAAAGTAAAAAAGCAGTAACTAGTATTCCAGAAGGCACAAAAAACAATTTGTCACATACAATCACTCACAGAAATAAGCAATTTTCCATTTTTTCTAGCCAAAGATGTTAACACTTGCCTGCAATGCATTTCATTTTCAATTCAGTAACTATCACATCATTACTGTAATAGTTATATAATAGTCATAAGAAACATTATCTCTAAGCCATGTGTACAATTGTGCCAAGTGTACAGGTTATATGTTCAAGTCAACATGTACAATGTTCAAAATTCAAATCTAATTTTCACATGTAAATATTTGCATATTTTACTTTTAATATAGATCTCTGGTCAATGTATTGCAGATAACCAGCTATCAGTGTAAGTAAAACTAGTTTGAGAATTGATGACAAGGATTCTTTCCATGCTATAATTTTAAAAATAAGTCTGGGGCGGGAAGTGAAAAGGGAGGAAAGGGAGAATTATTCATGAATTATTTCATCTTACCTACATGACTACAATTTTCATTCAAGAGAAAAAGATCACATAGGAATACCACATAACAATTACATCACTATAAATCTCCCTGTAATTGTATATGTGGAATTTATCAAGTGTAACCTGCAAATTTAAGAATTCCTTTTCTTAGGCAAGTAGGAAAAAATGAGATGAATAAAGCAGATTTTGGTATTTTAGAATGAAAAAGAATAGAAACACAAAAGCAAATGGGCATAAAATGGACAAATATATTTCAAATCTGCAAAGCTTTTAAATAAGCAGGCATATGCTCAGGGGTGAAATGCTCCCGGTTCAGACTGGATCACCCAATCTGGTAGCGATGGCGGCAGATGGTTCGGAGAACCAGTAGCAAAAATCCCGCCCCCCGCCGAGCCACGCGATCATTAGAGGCTGTTTTTTTTACTTTCTGTTCTGGGTTCTCACCAGTTTGTAAGAACTGGTAGTAAAAATTTGTAGTAGTTCGGAGAACCAGTAATAACATTGTCTGGCCACGCCCCCAAACTGGTCCCTGGCCCGGTCACCGCTCGCTTACCCCGCCCACCTCATCACAGGCTTCTTTTTTACTTTTAAAAGTATTTTTTCTACAACCTCTTCAGCCGAAAAATGCTTTTAAAAGTAAAAAAAAGCCTCTGATCGCGTGGCTCAGCTGGGATCATCAGAGGCTTTTAAAAGCATTTTTTCTACAACCTCTTCGGCCGAAGAGGTTGTAGGGAAAAAAAAATGTTTAAAAGCCTCTG
>JANHZT010001381.1:52321-62452 GCA_032468215.1 Stegonotus admiraltiensis
AAGCTGACTTTGTATAAAATATACAAAAGTATGAAGGCTGTTGCTTAACGCATTGTAAGCCGCCCTGAGTCTCTGGAAAAGGGCGGCATATAAATCAAATTTTTAAAAAAATGGGGATGAAATTATGAGGCATAGCCCTCATAATGTCATAAGCAGATTAAGGGGGCATTTTCTTGCTCTAGCAAATAGCATGTATGGATTAGCCCCCAAATCCCTAGTAAAATTTGTACTCATAGATAAACAAGTAGAGATACCTGACTACATTTCTGTTGCAAGCTCATGCATAAGTGATGGATTATTCTAAATTAAATTACATGTATATAAAAATAATTCAAAGAATAAAAAGTAGAACCTTTTCCTTTTCTTCTCTTTCTTTTAGCAAAGTGTCTTTGTCTACAAGTTTGACCACAGTTGGAAGCCCTAGGAGAAAACAAAAAAAGATATTTTAAATGCTTTTACATATGTCATTACTACAGCCTATCCAGTCTATCATCCCTATAAACTGTCAGGAATCAAGTTAGATTGCTACTGTAGTGTTTCGTATTAGCAACTGAAAAGAGAAGTCAAGACAAAGGTCAGGCAATTCTTTACCTTCATGATCTTCAAACCGAACTCCATGCTCTGGAAGGATATCATCTCGAAGTGAATCGCAAAGCTGCAGAACTTCAAACACTACAAGAACAATGAAAATGTTGAAATTTAAGTAAAATATTTTTTCTGGTCAGCTGGATATACATCAAAGTAAAGACCTTTTTTTAACGATTCAGTGGGTTTTCTTCATGATATGATCTTGCTAAATATTTCTGTTTGTTTTAAAGGAATGAGCATTTGAGGAAACAATGTATACTACGCAATCTGAGAAATGGAATGACTGAAACTTTACAGGAGATGATTATATATATTAATGGTTTGGGGTTTTTTTTAGTTCTGTGCAACATTTTCTCATTGGCAGCAATTTTTTCATTTCTCAGCAAAGAATCATACTTAATCCTGCATTTCAAGAGCCAGAATTGACTGAATTTGGGAACATCCCTACAATTATACAACTTAACCCCCTGCATAAATAAACTTTAATTATTCCAGTGAAATTGACTAAAATGGCAGTCTTAAGTAGATTTCCTTCCACTTAAATTCTCTCAATTCTTAACTACTAAATATGTTTAAAATTGCACCAAATAAACCACAAGAAAACATTATATGCTCTTTTAAAAATACATAATTGGAACTGCTTTTGTCCACAGAAGCAAAGGGTTCAGGAGCCAATAGGTGAATTGAAGTTCCTTATCTCCAAACCATATCACACTGATATTTTGCAACAAGAGTTGTTTTTTGCTTTAAATGCTTCTCAATGTCTTGATATTATAATTTATTTGAGGCATTTTCTTTCATCTCAGTTATCAACTAAACATTCAAAAACCAAATAAAATCTTTGCTAAGAACAGTCACTATACTCCCAAAGTTCCCAGTTTCTGCTGTTTTTGTTCAATGAATAAAAATGTTTTATTTACATATAATATTTTAGTTAAACTCTTCTGGACTAAAAACAAGATCAATGGTGCATGAATCTTTGCTACAACACTAATGATCTCAAAATGAGATTTCCACATATAAATTATTAAGCTCTACAATGCCTAGAAGCAGGAGAAGGAAAAGTCATATTATGGCATGTTAGTTAAGATTCTTTGCCTTGATATTGTGTCTCAATCATAAAAATATGCTTTGTGCAGCAGGCTATAGAATCTGGGCAACCCAAAAAAGTACAGCAGGGAGTGAGGAAACATGGTACACCTTTTTTTTTCTTCATAAGTATGCTTTAAAATAATAAAATTTCATGCAGTCATCAGTAAACGCACCACCGTGCAATAAAAATGGAGAGTTATTTCCAAATAGCAAACTAAAATAAGTAAGCCTGAATGTAAATGCAGAGTGTCACTTCAAAAACATGTCCACCTTGTGACTGAAAGGGCTCTTGTCTATTTGCACATTTTGCACAAGGGACTGAATTGTTAGTTGCATGTGGAAACAAAGAAAGGATTCCCTTTTGTAAGAGTGGCATACAATTTGTATAGATGCCTATTTATAACCAGAAAAATCTCACCTTTTTTTCCCCTGGCAATTTGCCTTACCCCTTCTCTGAACTCAGATAAAACATGAAGATACGGCATTACTGTAGATTCAAGCTGCAGCATTAAAAAAAAAGGCACTTTAAATATCATTTCTTTCCTAAGCTACTTTTACCCATTTTCTTCCAAACTAGGTGGATTTGTAAACCCATTATCTGAATGAGGTGAATGACTGAAGCAAAGGAGCTCTTATCATACCTGAGTTTTATACAAGTAGTCCTCGACTTAATGACCACAACTGAGACTAAAATTTCTGTTTCTAAGCAGGACAGTGAGTTTTGCCTCATTTTACGACTTCTTTTGCCACAGTTATTAAGTGAATCACTGCAGTTGTTAAGTTAGTAACAAGACTGTCAAGTGAATCTGGTTCCCCCATTGACTTTGTTAGAAGGGAGCAAAAGGTGATCATGTGACCACAGGACACTGCAACCATCATAAATATGAACCAGTTGCCAAGCATCTGAATTTTGATCACATGACCACAGGAATGCTGCAATGGTCGTAATTTTGGCAAATGGCCACAAGTAACTTTTTTCAGTGCCGTTGTAAGTTCAAATGGTCACTAAGTGAACAGTAGTCCCGTAGGTCAAGGACTACCTGCTGCATAGATAGATAATATAATGCAAGGCACTCAGGCATGACAGAAGACTGGATCCCTTTTAAGTATTAGTCTTTGTTTTGGAAAAGACAAAATATATGTGACAGAGCACGGTCCAAAAGAAGAAATCCACCATGCCCCCTCGCCCCCCCGCCCCAATTTCAAGCGATGGGTCTTTTGATAACATCTGAATGCAGGTCTCTTGTGTCTAAGTACTTGGAATAAAATTGTTTATCTGAACAAGGCTGTTACATGAACAAAAGCAGCTTTCTCATGATCCCGCTATTCACAATACCAGTATCAATCGGATGTTACATTGATAAACAAGATAGTTGTACTGCCATGAATTGACATACCATTTTGGTATTCACTAATTTCTTCTGTAATAATTATATCCAGGCTACAATAGGTTTACATTGGTCTTATTGTAGCACATATTCAGGAATTTCAATTTGTACAATTTGATTCCTTTCTGTTGCTAGATTTAGTGCAATTTTCTGCACACATCTGCCTTTTTTTAAAGGTTAATTCATATACTGTAATCAAATTAACTGGGGGAAATGGTGCACTGTAGGGCAACAATTTGTGAACCAAGCCACCACAAATGGGCTTACAGAATGCACCCAAAATCCAGAATCCATAATTTCCATGGAATTAAAATTTAGCAAGTTTTATAAAACATTTTATGGCATAATACAAAGTGTTAAAAAATATTTCCTGTCATCAACTCCTAATGTTTGACTGTGCTATATAGTTCAACATGCACTAGTCTCAAGGCAGAAATCTCTGAAAGTATCCCAACTTTTCCAGTTAAGGCAGTATGTTAGAAACTCTGCCACTGTTGAAGGCATTGAAGAATCTGGAAAGGAAACTTCCCTGAAACAATGAGCCAATGGGCCACAGATTGCTTAGTTGTTACCTAAAATGTTGAATGAAGTGTAACTAGTAAAAAGCACTGCGGCTTTAACAAAGTGCTCAGTCTTTTAAATAGAATACATCATCTTCCTAAACAAGTTAGAAAACATTTTCTGCCAACCTTATCCTAGAGAAAAATTTGGTGATCTCCACATCTCTACCATTATATCTGATTTGTTTTCTATTATCACTATGAATGTGCTCACTTTTAAAATATCTGATTAAACAATGGGAGGAGAAAAAATATAAATTTACCCAAGGTTATATAATACAAGCACGCCATTTCAAAGAATAATATACAAGTGTGTCGATGTATGTGTACATTCTCTTCTATCAATTATGTCTTTCATATTCCTTTCTTTTAAAAATTCTGTGTCCATTGGTTGCTATTTCCTGTTAAATGGCAGAAAGAACTCCCTGTCCTATGTATGTGTGTGTGTAACAAAACAAAATCAAATAAAAGGGAGGATAAAAATACAGTATTACTCCAATTATTATTACCACCACCACTGCTATGTTTCTTAAAAGCTTGCTTCAATGTCTAGTCCAATCTTTAAAAACCATGTACAAGATCAGCAAAATATCTTTTCCACTTACATTTAATGCATGACCATTTCTTCCAACCGGGAAACCAATTCCCTCCTCACTTTCTATTGCACCAAAGACCTATGCAAAAGAAATGTATACAAACCTGAATGTATAGATTCACACTTAATAGCAGGTAGCATTTAAGTGTTAAACATTTCAATCAAAAATAATGTGAATACAATTTGAGTTAGCATGCCTGATTTCATATTCCACAGATACAGTGGAACAATAATATAAATATGTATAAATATGTAATATAAATATCAACTATTTAGTAGAGTGAGATGGCATTATCTTTATCTATTTCTTCTCTCCTCTATAGACTTTTCCCAAGAAAAGCTCCTGCAGAGGACTGGATATCCTTTCTCTAGCAGGAACTTCTCCAAGAAGTTCCTGCTGGGGGAAGAAGGCTGTATTCTGTAGCACCTTCGGGCATAATGCAAATTTTAATTACTCCTGAAATAGTATTGCCTGATGATTGTCAAGGTTAATACATTAATTACTTATGTATTTAACCTTATTACTGATTTAATAAAGTATAGACTGAGTCAGTTTTTGGTTACAGCATCATAAAATATTTGGTAGGTAAGTAGGTAAGCAAACAAGCAAGCAGTGCTAATTAACCTTAAGGCATTTATTAATTTTTAGAAAGCAGACTTTTTTAGTCATTCAAACCCCAAAACTCATATTTCATTTCATGTAAGTAATTTCCAATTGCATTCTAAATTACAACATATCAAATCAAATCAAATCAAAAGTTCTAATCCAAATCATAAAAAAACAAACCACTAACATACATCCTTAATAAACAATAAATGGCCAAATTTGAAAGCTTTGTTCAAATTCCCATACCGTGAATATGTGGGTAAGATAAATGCCTATATTTTCTAGCAACGTTCTATTTGGCTTCTGTCGGGCAGTCTTCTTTGCAGCAATGTAGGAATTACACTGGTTGACCAATGATCGCAGCTCTTCCAAGACTGTACGCGTATCAATGTTATCACACAATGCTTCATGGACAGCTTCTTTCTTATCATAAAAACTAGGCAAGAAAAGAAATTAAGACAAAAATCTTTACATCAGCCTTAAACCATTTGAATAGAAAGATTTTGGTACTAATTGAAGAAACTGGATGCTTAGTCTAACATAATTTCTCTCAACTGGATAAATATGTATTAAATTGGCAAATATTAAATATTACACACTATGTTTAAAAAAAAGCTAATTTCTTTTGTACATCAGTGGGATCTGATCAAGAAAGAGATCCTGTGATGGATAAGTCAATAAAATCGACTTAGTCTGAAGCAACTGTGAAAAAGGTAAATTCCATGTAAAGGATGATTAGAAAAGGGAGATAAGTAAAGCTGACAATACAGTTATGTATTATTAAAATGTATTTTGTAATCATTTTTACAATATTGTGACTGACTGTATTGATTGCAAAAATCTCACAAGGGACACTATAAAACTGGAGAATGCAGAAAGGAGAAACTAGTATTATCAAGAAGCTGAGCAGCTCCCCTATGTGGAAATGCTAAAATATTTGAGCCTATTTACTTTAGAAAAAATGTGATGATATGAAATGGAGGCATGTAGAATTATGTATGGGTGGAGATAATTTACAGAAAGGAAATTATTTTATTTTCTCATACCTAGTACATTGAATAATCCAATACAAAGAAATGGAAGATTCACTGAACAAACACAAAAATATTTCTTCAAATGCATATCTTAAGTGTGGGATTAGCTTCCTTATATTATGATGATTATTATCAACCTAGATTACGTGAAAGAATAATAAATTATATAATATCTACAGTCTGCCTTTTGGATCAAAGATAGCATTCAGTACTACTTTTATGAAATAGCATGGAGGAAGTTACTACACCCTTGCCATTCTTAAACATGAGATCCTCATAGATATCTAATTGGCTACCGAAAAAACTGGAAGCCTGAGTAGACAGGCCTTTATCTTCTCCAGCAATACTTTGTGGTTCTCAGTATTTGCTTGTTAGGGTCAAAGATAGTCAGTCTGATGCAGTGTTTAAGGCATCAGGTTAGAAACCAGGAGACACAAAGGAGCTGGGTGATCTTGGGCCATTCACTCTCAGCCCTAGGAAGGAGGCAATGGCAAACCATTTCCATAAAATCTTGCCAAAAAAACTGCAGGGAGTGGTCGCCAAGAGTCAACATTGACTTTGAGGTGTTTTTTTTTTTAAAGGGGGAGGAGGGGGAGAGAGAAAGAGAAAGAGTCCAGAGGGCTGACATTGAGAACCCTATCATACATACCCAACTATGTTTAGATCTTAGATACATTAGGTTAGGCAAATTATTTGCGGCTGTTCTGCAGCAAGTTTGAAAGATTCAGACTGAAGTACAACATTTCTATAAGATACTGAGCGAGCCAAACTGATATAATGCAGTTGCGAACAAATCTCCTGGCTTGGAGGTTGCACGGGGCATGGCCAGTGATACTGGAACATCACTGAAACAATCTTTTCAGACCTTTTTTTCCCTTTGGGGTGAAAGGATAATTTTTAAGGGATAACCAGAGTTCCTCTCAAACTCTGATTTTTCCCTTGAAAACTAGAATACTAGTAAAGGAGCAACTTTTTGGCCTGGAATCATGCACTTTGCATTCCTATGTGCTCCTGGTGGGTGTGGCGTTTGGTATTCCAGTTCCATGGAATGAGAGGCCCTTGAAGGCAGCAGCCAGAACTGAATTCCATGAATAGTAAGACAGAGCTTGTGTTGTTTTACTAGGTTCCTCAAGAGGAAAAAGATTTCCCACCTAGAATTAAAGCAACCAATATTATATGGAAATGCACTACGGTATAGTTTCCATGCCTTATAATACTAACTTTTATTTGTGATATATAGTTTTATCAGAATGTTACTTTTAGAATTTTGATACTCTATTGTAAAAACCAAAACATGACTGAAGATTTGTGCAAAATAACACTTTTACTTTATTTAGATCTCCTCCTCTTATGTTAACGTGAAAGGATATAAACCTTTTAGCAGCAGCTAGAAATATCAGCCCGTACCCTTGTAATTAAAATACTGTGTTTGTTATCTACTTCAGTTTCTGTAAGGAATTATTTGGGGGACGGGAAGCACAAACAGCTTTATGAAGAATTCTAAGGTATAAATTAGGGGTAGAACAGGGAAATTACAATGAGGGCCCAGAATGGAAAAAAAAGAAAGAAAAAAGCCTATTAAAAATAAAGCACTAAGATGGCATATTACAACAGCGCATGTAACTGCCCTACCTAACCAATGGTTACAGATGGTCCTTGTTTAACAACCACCGGTTCAGCAACTGTTCAAACTTATGATGGCTGAATGAATCGTAGTTATGACCAATCCTTGAGTTTCAGTTGTTGCAGTGTCCTTCTTCCTCCACTGGTTCACAATCTGGGCGCTGATTGTGATGTTGCAGTGATTCATGGTCACATGATTGCAATTTTTGATGTTTCCTGCTGGCTTTCCAAAAGCCAAGTCAATGGAGAAGCATATAGGAAGTTGGAAGTCGCAATCACACGAGATCCTCACTTAACGACCTGAATGGTCCTTGCTTAAAGACAGCAACCAAAGACTACTGGAACTACCAATAGCTATGTAGCATAGTCACATGACACTGCTCTTTATGACTGTGTTGTTTAGCCGTGGCAAGTCCACTCTGAATTGTTTACATAACCTAAGAATTACCTGTATAGCATTCTTGACTCATAAACCAAATTACAAAAACTTCTGAAAGGCAGCCATACCACACAACATTATCTAACACTAACCCATTATTTGTTCTGGCATGCTAGAATATTGTCTGAATATTCTACATTTGAGATTGATCTTAATTCTGGTAGATAAAAGCAAGCTGGCTTTAAATACTAGGTTTTGAAACTGGCTAGTCACCATTGGCCATATAAATTAGATCAGGGGTCCCCAACCCCTGGTCCATGGACTGGCACCAGTCCGTGGCATGCCAGAAACCAGACCACCAAACAAGCAAATCCCCATCCATGGGATGCAGGCAGCATGCAAAACCATGCCCTCTCCGGTCTGGGGGAAAAACTTCTCTCTACGGAACCAGTCCTTGGTGCCCAAAAGGTTGGGGGCCTCTGGATTAGATTAGTCACAGTTTTCCAGGTTTGGATGATACAGCAGTTGCGGTAATCAAAACCAGAAGAAGCCTTCTGTCTTATCAGAGTATGGAAAAGGAAGGAAGAAGTTTACAAATCTGGAGAGCAAGACTATGATTGTTCCTATCATGGTAAACCATGATTATTACATCCCAACACAATGAGGGGTTTCTGAACAAAAATGTTTCAATCTGCATTGTGCAATCCTACTTCAGATAGTTTATCTGAAAAAGAATGAATGCCTCTTAAGAATGCGTGCATCCAACTCTGGAGGCCAAACAAGTTTAATATCTTTATGACTGATATTTTAAGAAATGCAACCTGGAAGCCAGCCAAGAGTGGAACAGAGTTCCAGGAATCTAAGGTGACGCTTCAATGTACTTTGCTCTTCAGGGGTCTAAAATAACTATAAATTGTTATATAAAACTGTTTCACCTGCATAGCGAAAACTGCTGTCAAAATCAGTTTGGGGACTTTGCAGCATCTGAATTACTTTTAGCATTGGTTTTATGCTTCTAGCAGACTGTGGCAAATGGCCAATGGTTGTAATTTTCACCATGCTTGTGTGGGGGAAAGACACTGCTCTTGCTTTTGCAGGAGACCCTAAAACAACTAATCATCACTGAAGAATTCATTCTGAAAGAAGGGAAAAAGGAAGTCTGCTGTGGGTCCCTGAGTGCTGAGAGTACCCAGACGATAGCAAGGCTAATTTTTGCCCAGCTGAAAGAAAAGTGAGGCATGTGAATGAGTGGATTTTCTACCTGATTTTGGATGCTGCTGGTTGAGGACAAGGCCTCACACTCAAATTGATACAAAGGCTGCACAAAGGCCTAGTTTGCTCACCTGAGGCTCATCATACTGAAATCTTATAGGTTTATCCGCCCACCTAGCTGTTAGCATTTTTGATTAACCTGAATAGTATTTGGTTTTGTGACTGGATTGGTACATACTATTTTAAGATCTTGACTGGAATGACATAATTTAGGAAACAAATTAGCATAACTCAAATGTTGCTTTTCCCCCCATTCTTTTCTCCCTCCTTGCTTAGAGAGATATTTCTGCGGTGGCGCAGTGATGAGAATGCAGTACTGGAGGCTACGTCTGCTGCCTGACAGCTGCCTGTAGTTCGGCAGTTTGATTCTCACCGAGTCAAGGTTGACTCAGCCTCCCATCTTTCTGAGGTGGGTACAATGAGGACCCAGATTATTGGGGGCAATATGCTGACTCTGTAAACGGCTTAGAGAGGGCTGTAAAGCACTGTGAAGTGGTATATAAATCAAAGCGCTATTGCTATTTTTATCTTTTTCCTGTTCTCTTTTCTTCTCTGTGTCTAGCAGCAGAAATATCTTGCTTGCTTGCTTGTTTCTCCTATTCCTTGCCTGGCAGAGAGACCCTCATGGCAGAGTAGCCTCTCAATGCCTTTCCCTCTCCATGCCTTTCCCTGGACAGCCTTCGCTGTCCAGACAGGTTGACACTATCTTAGAAGCAGTTTCAGCCCAGAGCATCAGGTTGGGCAACGGTTCCCAGAGTGGCCCTGTAGGTATGAAAGGGCTCTGGGGCATCAAGTGCACAACCCAGCCAATCAGGCTCTGCTCGTGCTAAGAGTCAGCCAAGATGAACTACCCGTTGCCACGCCTCTCTTCTCTTTGTAATGCTTCCTATGGCTCAGCTTGTGCATCTGTGCAGCTTGTGTTGTGGCCCGCCCACCGCCTGCGCAGCTCGTGACGGATCCTGAGGTCGAGGATCTTGACGTGGGGTCGCCCCT
>JANHZT010001381.1:79739-95677 GCA_032468215.1 Stegonotus admiraltiensis
AAGTCCACACATCTTAAAGGTGCCAAGGCTGAGAAACACTGATTTAGATGACTAATATGGTTGTATTCACAAACAATCTAACTATAAACTACAGAGATCACAGAATGGAGCTTGTAGCCAGGAAGATCTTGACTGTCTTACATTTGTGCCATGTCAGTTATTACATCTAAACCAGTAGTTTTGACATTTGCTCTACACAGGTCAAAACCTGGGCACCTAAAGGAAACCTGTATTTAACTGTTACTTAAGTGCTCCTGCAACAGCTTCTACAATATAACATAGCTTGTAGGGAGAGGACCATTTCATGATGGTACCTAGGTTGAGATATACACTCTGCTTGGCATCTATTTCCAAGGGCAAAGTAGGATCTTTTTTTGCCCTGCGTTTTAATATGTACTTTTAGCCATGATGACTATTATGCTCTATTTTTATAAATTCTATCTCTACTATCAGGGATTATATTTTAATTGATCTATTCCAGTCATGGCGAACCTTTTCAGCACCAAGTGCCCAAACTGGAATGTGCATGTGCGCGTGCATGCGTGCTGGAAACCCAGAAACTCGAAGACCAGCTGGTTAGGACACATGCGCGTGCTGGACACCTGGTCTTTGGGTTTCTGGCATGCGCGAAGACCAGCTGGCTGGCACACATTCGTGTGCTGGAAACCCAAAGAACAGTTGGCAATGGCATGTGTGCCCACAGAGTGGGCTCGGTGTGCCATCTCTGGCACATGTCCCATAGGTTCGCCATCACGGATCTATTCTTATAACAAATCCATTTGGAAATGACAATACTAAATGATGCATAGTATTCATAAATCATAGTTAGTGGAAGCTTTGGTTCAGCCTTTTTTATTCAGTAGACTCAGTATACTGAATAAAGAAGGAAATATGCATTGATGATGTTATCTAGTTTGGGTAATTAAAAGTCTGCAAGAAAACAACCAAGTTCAGAGAGCACCAAGGACTCGATAGGCACTATGATTAATATATACTTATTAATATATCAACAGTTTGGAAGTACTAATACATCAGGAATTGTGCCTGGCAGTGGAGAGGGGTTTGTAAGGGCAACAAAATGATTAGACTACTTTTCCTCAATATGAAAACCCAGTGGAATCTCAGATTAACAATTTTGCATTGTCATGTGTTTGCTTTCAGTTTATGAACTGGCTTCCTATTAATGTAATAGAAACACTAATCAACATTATTCTGTATGGTCAGGCTTTAGAGCTGTGTTTAAAATAGTTGTATGTTTTTGTGTGTTCATCTCATAGGATTCATGTTTTGGGGGAAATAGGAAGGAGCACTGAATGAAAGCAAAATATGAACGCAATCCATATTTTTAAACTGTAGTTTAATATGCTTTTGTGTTTCCTTGTTTTTTTGTCCGTTTTGATTATTTTTCTTTTGATTATTTATTTATTTGTTTGATTTATATGCCGCCCTTCTCCGGAGACTGAGGGCGGCTTACAATGCATTAAGCAATAACCTTCATACTTTTGTATATACCTGCTTAGTAGGGCTTTCGCCCCCCCCCAAGCGGTGTTCTTTTTTATACAAAGTCAGCTTATTGCCCCCACAAACCAGGTCCTCATTTTACCTACCTTGAAAGGATGGAAGGCTGAGTCAACCTTAAGCCTGGTGAGAACTGAACTCACAGTAATTGCAGGCAGCTGGAAGCTAAATGCTACTTTTAACAGTAGCATTAGTCTGCTTTACCACCAAGGCTCCTTCTCTCTTTATAAATGAAATCAAGCGTGTATGTATGTATCTCCATTCCCAGTTCTAGTTGAAAAACTTAAATCTGCTGTTGATGGTATATTTTGCTGATCCCAACAGTAATACTTTTGAGTGGTCCTTGGTGCTCCCTGAGCTCGCTTGTTTTCTTACCCTAACCAGGTAA
This sequence comes from Stegonotus admiraltiensis, assembly GCA_032468215.1. NCBI lineage: Eukaryota > Metazoa > Chordata > Lepidosauria > Squamata > Colubridae > Stegonotus > Stegonotus admiraltiensis. The sequence continues at coordinate 81,646 of JANHZT010001381.1, forward strand.
CATCATCAATGCTAGACTAGTTAGGGTAATGAAATGTCTGCAAGAAAACAAGCAAGCTCAGGGAGTACCAAGGACCCCTCATTTCAACCCTGAGCTACAAATAGTCTCCTTTATTAGTAATAGTTTGGCAATGTCAAGGATAAACATATTATGCACATATTATGGGCCTTCCTACTGTGTTTCTCCTTCCTGTCTTCTTCTAAGAGTAAACAACCATGCAACTGTCCTATATTAATAGATCCGAAGTGTTTTCTTTCCTTTAAAATATGAGGAAGCAAGTCATGGAAAACAATCAATCAACTGACTTTCTTTGTGTCAGATGATGATTTAAAAGGTGAGGAGGACTCAGCCCATATCCAGATTCAACCAAAGTTAATCAGGCAAACTTTAGCCATGGCTGTTCTAGAGAAAATGAGAAGATATACATACCTATACACACATACATGCACATTCTTACACATTTGTGCTGGTTAACATGCTGCAGCTGCCTCTGGCTACTAAATGCAAGACCTCATATAAATCAAAGTGACCAAATGATTCTCGACAGATGCTTTAAACAAAAGTGATAAGCAAATAGCAAGTCATTAACTCCCTACGGTTACTTACTTGTCTGGAGTTTACAGGAGGTATGTTTTTCAAAGCTGCCATCATAGATTGCTTCTATGTGCCTGAACCAACGAACAACATGGAAATGTTGATCCACAGGTGGGCCCGAAAACTGCCTGAACACTTCCACATCTGCATGTGAAAATGTGAAGCCCTGGATATAACTACGGGTGCTGAGATACTCATTCAGAGCCTTCAGCCTGTGTTCCTCTTCACTAATGCTCAGAATATCAGTGTAGTCAGAAGCTGCAAAGATAGAGGCAAACAGCAAGCGGTCAGATCTCACTGCTTGAAAGTATCCAGAAACAAAGCATTACTCTACATGAATTTTGCAGCACACCCTGGGGAAATGATGCAAAAATGAAAAGCAAGAAGAAAAAAAGAAGCAGGAAATGGGAAAAAGGACTGGAGATCTCTAGCTTTGGAAGTAACTGTTAACAGCAATAGCAGTTAGACTTAAATACCACTTTACAGCATTCTCTCAGTGGTTTACAGAGTCAGCATATTGGCCCCAACAATCTGGGTCCTCATTTTACAAACCTCGGAAGGATGAAAGACTGAGTCAGTCAGGATCGAACTCCTGGCAGTAGGAATGCAGCCTGCAATACTGCATTCTAGCCACCGTGCCACCATGCCTCTTTAAGCTAGTTATTTGAAGAAGTGGGTCACCTCCAGGCATCCAAGAAGGAAAACTAGATGAAATCAAGTTAATCTCTCCTTCCAGGAAGCAGTGTGTGTGTGGATAAATAAGCTAGTAACTTCAGATTTCTAGTACAGTATGCATCAATTGAATTGTGTGTGAATAATTATGGTTTTGCATGAAGATGTCTTTCAAAGAAACGATATACAATATAAGGATATGTCTTATTTATGGATTTTATGGAAATTATGGATATAATTTAATTTAATTGGACTCATCTAAAGGCTTGAAAGAAAACATTTGAAGAAATTTTACTACCTTTATAAAAATATTGGACATGACAACCTAATCATCATGCAATACTTCTTTAGAATAAGCAACATTATACAAAGCACAACAAAGGAGTAAGAAATACTAGGCGTGGGAAACTGAGGAATGGTTGTTGTTTTTTAAAAAGAAAATTAGCTAAATTCAATACCATTCACGTACCTTCTATTTTTACAAACCATCCTTGTTTCCATGATATCCATCCTCCACATCACTCATGGCCTGTTATTCTTCAAATTTTTCACCTCTTTTTCAGAATCTCATCACCCAACCACATTTTTGATCTGCCCCTTCCACTTGACCTGTCCAATCTTCCTTCATATCGTTGTTCTGCAATGTGTTCCTGAGTTAATCTCTTTATATGATCAAACCATTTCAGTGTACTTCTTTCATACTTGTTGCTCAGTTCTAAATTCAGTTTAGTCACTCAGCAGCCATTTATTCTTGTCCCTCTTTTCTAATCGCACTCTTTTCCCACTGCTTCCATCTTACATTTATGTTTTAACATACCCAATTCTCATTTCCATATAAGTGTGCCATTTTTGCTTCTTTTGACATTCTTTTGAATAGACATTTGTTGTTGTTGTTAGTTGTTACAACCGGGTCTTCAAAATTGTGGTCATCACATTGTCCCTGCAGTCATGTTACCACAATTTGGGCACTTGCAATCAATTCACAATTATGATGATTGCAATATACCACAGTCAAAGGATTCCCATTTGTAACTTTCCCTGTTGGCTTCCAACAAGCAAAGTCAATGGGGAAGCCAGCGAAATCACAATTTGTTCCTGCTCCCCACTGCCTTTTCTTCCAAAGAGCTCCCAAGGGGCATGGGGACCTTGCACTCCATATAGCACCTGCCACAGCACCTGCCTGTCTGCCTACAGCTCTCATTCATCAGACTCTTTGCTCAGGATGCAATTTTAGTGCCTCTTCCCTTATTATCATGGATCCTCCCCCAGGCCCTTCTCCAGGCAAGTTCACAGGAGGAGGGTGAGTTTGAGTCTGCAAAGGAAAGTGTGGAGCAGAGGATTGGTAAGGATCGGAGCTCAGAGAATGCTAGCCGGATGGAGCAGCCAATCGGAGGAGCCACAGGATGAGGGTGAGGATGAGGATGAAGGAGGCAAGCCACAGCTGCAGCAAGTTGGCCAGGAGGCTCCAGGCAAGGACAGGCAGCAGCTGCCAATGAGGAGGAGGTGAAGTACACATCTCCTCCTGATCCAATGATAGGTATTGCAGAGAGGAGACAGACACAATGCCTGTCAGCATAGCTGGCTGGAGAATTCTGGGAGTTGAAGTCCACAAGACTTAAAGCTGCCAAGTTTGAAGACCTCTGAGTTAAAGGATGTATATAAAATTCTAGGAGTTGAAGTCCACAAGTCTTAAAGTAGCCAAGGTTGGAGACCCCTGAGCTAGACTACTCATGAGGAGACAAACTCACCTCTCATGAAGGCACCACATTGCCTACTTAATCCTGCTCTGAGGACTTGTGTGTTGCTGTAGCAAAGTGCCCAGTTCTGTGCCTTGTGTGCTTGTGCCATGTATCCAGGCCTGCCTGACCCCTGGGATGCTTTCCTGGATTTTATGTGCGCCCATTGGACTCAGTTACCCAGTGACTCTTGCTGTGCTGAGCTTGGAATCAGGACCTGTGTAATAGAGGTGCTTTCTGAGGATCTGTTTTGGAGAAGGGTGAGTAAACACCTGTAGAAGTCTTGCCATGTGTGTGTGTGTGTGGGAGCATAACACTCTACAGCAGCCTCATTTGGATCAAAACCTGGGAACTGCTGGGATTGTCATTACTAAGCAATGCAGTCAGGTGACATCATGCCTTATGACTGCAATGCCTAATGATGGAACTTGATTACAGCTGCCATCAGAACCAAGGACTGCACATACCTCTACAGAATTGTAACCCTCATATTGTATATACAGACAAATGGGGCTTTAAAATACCAGATATCACTCAGCGCAAGATCATTCGGTAGCATAGAATATCTGCACCGCAAAATCTAGAAAAACGAGATTACATCTATAATTAAATGGAGTGGGCGGTTCCAAAAAAGGATTTTGCAGAGTAATTACTGTAGGTGACCCATAGGGCAGATGTTAGATAATGTTCATCTTCTTAATAACCAAAAGTCTTCTGAGTGATACCTGTTCATCCTGTTATCATAGTTTCAAATTAATTTAATTAAAGCCGGGAAAGTTTATAAGTACAAATATTTGAAGTTTATCTAAGGAGGGGGAGTGGAGTTTGTGCTAACACAGACCTGTTACAGAACAATTTCAGATTTTGAACTTACCTTTCTTCCAAATCCTCTAAATGCCGCTTAAAAAGTACCTGAGATCTAGTCAGACATCCAGATACATTGAACAAATCTGTTTGAAATTCTACAGAAGTTACAAAGAATTTGAACCAATCAGTGCTTGCCATCAACTGGAGCAGCATGGTGGCCTAGAGGTGAAAACGCTCACCCCCCACTTGGAAGGTTGAGAGTTCAATCCTAGGCAGCAGCAGATGTTTCTCTATCAGGATGCAAAGAGAAAATATCTGCTGCAAACTCTAAATAGGAGTCAGGAAGGGCACCCGGACAGTAAATGCTCAGTTCCATTCAGTTGCCCCAATTCCACCCCAAATAAAGGGATTAACAGGATGGGAAAAAGGGGGGGGAAGTGCTTGCCATCAACTAATCAATGCTTATTTACCATCCAAGAAACTGACTAGCCTCTCGGATTTATTTATTTATTTATTATTTAAACTTCTATACCACCCTTCTCCAGAGGACTCAGGGCGGTGTACAGCCAGCTAAAAAAACATACAAAATTTAAAACAACATAAAAACAATTAAATAATTTGGCTCAAATTTAAAACCCCACAATAAAACAATTTACTAATTAAAACAGTAAGAAACAGTAAAAAACAGTAAAAAAGGGGGGTTAGGCCAGCCCGGCTTGATGGAAGAGATGTGTTTATGTCTAAACACACATCCCTGTTCCCACCTCACAAATATACAAGACTACATTGCTAATGTTCCCCTACATTTCCATCCTCTCCATGTTGGCTAACACTTATTAATTTAAAAGGCCCAAGGCTTGCATGCTGGCAGTTCTGCATTTGGCCTCATTACCTAATCAACCCAGCAAATCCACACTACAATTGGTTTCCAGGTGGTGCAATGCATACAAGTTGAATTGCTTGCATTCTTTCTCAAATGCATCTCTAAAGGAAAATGGATAGCAGATGCATGCTGAATACTGCAAAAGAAAGAAAAAAATAACAAAGTGTGTGTAAAGACAAGAAACTAATTAGTCTTTTCAGACCTAGAATTCAGCAGCTACTGTGAAGGGACTGACAATTTGTGGTTACACCTATCTTTTTCTTTCTACAGAAAGAATTCTACAGAAATATCCTAATTGCCCTCCAGATTTGTTTGACTCTTATCTTCCCCAGGGCTATATTAGTAACAAACCTACCAAAGATGTGTCTATCAGTTCAACTTTTCTCCCACTTCTTAATAAATAAATAACGAGTGTAGAATGGATGGTTCGCAACAACCAAAGAAACTAGTAAAATCAATAAGCTATAAAAGGTAAAGAAATAATTTCTACACAAGTATTAAAATTAAACAAATCCCCCCTTCCCTTTGCATCTAGTGTACCTCATTTATGGTGTAAGAATTGTTGAAAGCATTATCAGCGCAAATTTAGTGCTTGAAGGCAAAAAAGACAAGATTGTTATAAAATCCCCCTCTACTGGATTTATACTGTATCATTCATCAATAAAATTGGTCCAAAAAGTAATGAGAGAAATCATGCTGGATATTTATTTAATTTATATGCCGCCTGATTCCCAACAACCCTGAGCGCCTAAGTAGTATAAACATTACAAGCAAGGAAAAAAAACCTAGTAAGAGACACAAATACAAGAATAAAGGAGGACAAAATCCAAAAAGAAATGAAAGAAACCCATACAATCCAAATGGGGCTTCACTCAACCTCACCAAAGGCCTGGCAAAGAACCCCATCAGCAAGATGGGGGCCACCAGAACTTGGGGAGGGGGAACCTCATCCTAAAGGTAAGGTGCCGCTACAGAAAAGCTATGCTTCTGGCATTAAAATGACTGTTTAATTGAAGGGTTCCAGAGTGCATCAATCTTGCTAGACTGAATTGATCAGGGAGGTCAATGTGACTATGAGAGATAGGAGGTCACTTAAGTAACCAAGCCCTATCCCATGAACGGCTTTATAGGTGACAACCAACACTTTGAATTGCACCTGAAGCAAACAGGCAAGCAGCTCACAAAGCAGAGGTTTTATATGGGCATAGGGACTGCCCACGTTGTATTCTGCAGCACCTGAAACTTCTGGGTAGTCTTCAAGGGCAGCTCCATACAGCATGGAATAGTCAACCCATGAAATGACCAGGGTATGAATGACTCTCTGGAGCGCCACTCAGTCTACAAAAGGATATAACTGAGCCTTCTTAGTCTCCACTTCCACCTGTCCATGATCAGGGCCTATGAGTTCAGGAAGACTCCCAGAGTGCGCACCCCTTTTGAATGGGAAAATGCAAACAATAAGACTTAGTAGGATTGAGTCAGAGATGGTTCCTCCCCATCCAAACTCATATGACCTGATCCAATGTTTTCAGGTAAATGTTGAAAAGGTGGGAAGAGAGTAAAACCCTGTGGAATGCCGCAAAGGATGGGACAAAGGAGTGATTTCCCCTTGCCAACCAAGACTTCCTGGAACTGGCCCCAAATAAAGGAAAATAACCACCACAGATCAGTGCCTCTGATCCCCAGCCCATGGATACCATAGCTGATGGTATTAAAAGCTGGTAAGAGATCAAGGATGGATGCACCATTCCATCACAGCTCTGCCACAGGTCATCTATAAATGCAACCAAAGCTATCCCAATATAAATCCAGGCTGAAACCTTACTGAAACATACAGTATATAGAAAATCAGTTTACTCCAGCAAAGGAAATGGACTTCACCCAGCAAAGAGAACTAGGTCTATTTGCAGCTTTAAAAAGGTCCTGTTTTCTGCTCCGAAGTTTAAGTTATATCTTCAAAGATATCTAAGTGGTGTCTTCCAAACAATGTACACACTGCTTTTTAAGACAGTCTAATGATGTTATAGAATTTTTTTGCAATGCTACAACACACTATGTCCCCAATAACTACATTAAGCTCTTTTGCCCCAATAGTGAAAGGATTATTATTATGGCTGGGCAGATTATTCCAAAAGGTGCTTCAGTTGCAGCATTGTTCTTTGAGGTCACTTGGCAATCAAGATGAAGTGGCTGCCATTTCATTTACATGCAATCATAACAGAAGAATTTTCCGTGTATGCAACAGTCATTCTTCCTTCACAAAACTGAGGAAAAATAATAGTTCCCTTCTTTTAAAATTAATGTTCTACATATTTTCCTTATGTCTTAATAATATATTCAAACGTACCACGTCAGATTATTTTCACAGCCCTTATTTTCACAGCCCTGCTAGGTTATTACAATAGGAACAACCTGTCAAGGCAGAAACAACCAAATCTACTCGTAAAAGGTTCAAGTCAGCTATTTTAATATATTTTATTTATATTACAATAATTTCTTGATCCAAAGGACTTAGTTGCACAAGAACTCAAGACTAGTTACTTGGTTGATCCCTCCTCCCCGCCTAGCTGGTAGTTTCCCAACAGAACCACAAACATTTTAATACATTTTGTTTTTACCCAAACTTGCTGGCCGCCTCTCTTTTATGCACATATGAAGGGGTTCATAAATGGATCCTTATGTGATTAAATTAATTTATTAATAAAGTAAAAGTATTCAACATGAACCCTTGATATTAGGAATGGGATCTATGTACAGCCAGAAACAATCCTGTATAATATTTGGCACATTAGATTCTTCACAGCTCTTTGTGAATTATTTAAATCTAGTTTTATATCTATTCCAGTGTAACACTATCATGCACAAAATAGAGGCATTGCTATTTCTAGAACAAGGGATAATTCTAAATGAAGTCATGCAAAAAGGGCACATTTCTAACTAAAGAGGGAAGTCAGGCAACTGCTTGAAGTATAAATGATCTAAGATATCAATACTTGCATTTCTCAATTTGCTACCTAATAGTTCACTTACATATATTTTATGGAATGCAACTGATAACACCTTTCATTTTTAATTAATGCCCTGTACATTTTCTCTAAGGCTTAATCATATGTTTACAAAGAAATGGTTAGGTTTAAATTTAAGGACATTAACTATATGTTTACTTGATTATAAAATAGAAATGCAAAGGGAAAACATTAGTTATTTAAACAAAAGACCTGTAAATAGAGTTTCAAATGTATATCAGATTCTTAGGAATCAGTCCTGAACACGTGTATTTAGACATTTTGATAGGAGTGAGTGGCCCTGATTTTAAGTAATTATACTTAAAACTTCAGGCTTTCGATGTGTTGGGTTTTCTTGTGTGTCTGCTAAAATCCTTATTATATTAATTGGCAATTGTTTAGTCAGGAGACATTTCTCATCAATCACATGGTAAAACCTATGATGTACAATATTACTATCACCGCTTGTAACAAGGTGTATGGTAGTCCTTCATCACTGTAGGAGCTGAATGGTACTAATGTTGGTTTTAAGAATATTGTAAATTCTGTTTGGTGCATAATCTCAATAGTTAAATAGTTACATATAACCAGCAAACATACATGTCATCTTAACATTAAATGTAGCCTATATGTGTTTAATAAATGTCTATGTCAGAAAAGTGTACTGAAGCAATTTCATAATCTTAAGTATTTATATAAACAATTGAGCAAGCTCTAGTTTGTAATATATCAAGCTGACCTTGTGACCTATTCTTAAAATTAAAGCTTTACCAACTAAGAAACAAAAATCTCCTGAGATTTTTTTTTTAAATTTAAGACACAGTGTTTCTATAAGTACGTTCATCACCCAGGTGATATGAAAATGCATTTAGAATAATATATACAAATTTGATCTACATTAAAAAAATCCCCAAATACTATCAAAAACATTAAAAGATTTGGACTGTATAGCCACAGAACATGCCTGCTCCTTGGATTTGTAAAACTTACACATTTTATAGCTATGAACAGCTATGACTTGGCTTCACCTTGTAAAAGACTTCCATCACTCTTTCAAGATATCAACAACTGTAAATGGATAAGGTTCGTTGTCGAGAAGCCAAGCCATAAAATAATGCCTATATATATGCCCTGCTTTTATAGGGTTCCCAAAGGCAATCTCGTCGGCTACTGACTTTCGATTTACTCAACGGGAGGATTTTTATGCGTTTACTACGACTTCTACGCGAAGAAAATGAAAACAAAAGTGAAATCTTGCTTAAAATCAGTGGCGGTACAATTGTTATTCTGCAATGGCAATCCACTACTACATCCTTCAACCCTATAAATTCACTTTTGTGGGCGGGGGGGGCACGCAAAAAAAAAAACAGTCTTTAAGACAGAGTATTACAGAGCCTATCGATTAAGTTTCCGTCTCTGAAATCAATAGAGCCGTAGTCCCTTACTCGCTGCCCGGTCACAGCACACATTACCTGCAGCCCATATGCTTCTAATGATGCGGTAGCACAAATTGTAGCGCCAAAGCACCTGAGCCGGGCAAGTCAAGCAAGCGCTCTCAGCCCGGCTTCAATCTTGATGGCCTCGCGACGCCTTTTCCATGTGGCTTGAGAATGGAACTCCGGGACATTTCTTGATTCTCAGCCCCGTTTTATTTAGAAAGGGGAACCCAAACGTGGAAGCTTACCGGCTGCTGCCATTCTTCCTCCTCCGTCTCTAGTCAGACGCTGCCCTGCCTGACAAGCTGATGCAACCGAGACCGTTTCCGGAAGCATAGCTCCACCTCTGATCGTCACTTCTGGTGGGCGCAAGGTAACCTGACAACGCAATCTTGAAAAGGCAAGGGGAATGCTTGCAATAATATGCGCGGAGGGGCATGCCCACAAAATGTGCATCAGTACACGGTCGTCAGATATGACACTTGTTGCAAGTCAGGAGTTTTTCCAGGATATAAGCTGTAATAAATGGATCCACCATTACAGGCGCAAATTGGCTTGATTTTGTTAGCTTGTATAGGATCTTGTTCGTCTGTTTTTATTGGTTAATTGTTCAGCATTCCACTATTCTTTTAGAGAGAACTTAAAACCTACAGCAGCCTAGGTTTTAAAGACGTTTGTATTTTGGGGTATTCAAGCTCAATTGATATTCCTTTATGCTCTAGTTTTTTAAAAAATATTATTATGATTAGGTCACACAATTAGCCGAATGTTTTTCTCCATCTGAATCCTTCCGAAGGACTAGGATAAGCAGATGTTGTTTAATAATATTACAGGTATCATCTTAGGATGTAAGCTGTTCCAAGTAAGGCTGCCTTTAGCAATTGACTGATGATGATTTTATCAATGCTGATGGTGTTCAAGTGGAGAACCAGATGTTTGGAACTGCATCCATAGCGCCTTTTGCTATTGGTATCTTTGTTTTCATCATCATTATTATTATTGGTCATAGTCAGCCAGATGTTTAGACAATTTGTTATCCCAAGGACTGGGGATAGACAGATGTTGTTTGATGCTGTTGATGTTAAAGGTATCATCACAAAATATAAACTGTTTGGAGTAAAGTTGTTTTTTGCAATTGACCAATAGTGATTTGTTATATTATTAAAATTCAGATGCCTAGTAACTGAGCAAATCAAGTCTGCAGATTTCCCCCCCAAAGATGAAGCTATTTTCCAATAAATAGATTTTCCTTTTCTTAAAGAACTTTTTATGATCATATACCTTAACTTACCAGAGTTTTATAAATAAAGACAGCCTGGATTTCTGTTTATCAGTATTTACAATTTTTTTTTTGACTGATTGAATCATCATCCAACTTCAGTCTGTCTCTAGGCAGCTCACAATACAAGCAATATAAAAATAACAATTTACATGATAAATAGATGGCAAATCTCATCAGTAATACATATTTACACCGTCTGGGGCTACAAGCACGATAGCCCAAAACATGGAAGAAGAAACCTACTTTTAGGCACAAAGAATTCGTGTATTATTTTATGCTTTTCTGTGTAACACTTTACATTTTCTTCCACATAATTTTTACATTTGCAATTTATTACAAGTTTAAGCTTACCCCGGCATTCTGTTCTGACTTTAAAGGGAATTGTTGGGATTCAGATATATTTTACAGGAACCTTCTCAACCACAGCAAAGATTAAAATAGCACCTCTGCTTACCTAGACCACAGGTTTGTTATTAAGATATAATCTGAAACCTGTAAAATATTAAGTCTGTGTTTGCTCAACACATTTATCCATTCTTAATATAATTGTGATCCAGAATAAAATTGGTGGCATAAACATTTCATTAAAAAAAAATTCATTAATCCAGTACTATAGGCTTGGATGACACACTGAACCACATGCTAGCCATACAAGCTGTGTTTACATAACACACTAGACTAGAACATGGCTGGGTAGTTTGTTTCCATGTGTTGTGTGAACATAGTCCTGGTCAAATCAAAGCCATTTAAAGTCTGCAACCAGTTTTACCACACCTGGAACTCCATGTTGTTATTCTCTCTCTGCCTTTTGAAATCCATACCGCTGTATCACACTTTCATTTTGTTATGATGAATAAGAAAAGAGCGAGAAATATTAAGCCTGAAAAATTGAAGGTGTGAGATTAGTAGAAGTATGTTAAGACTAATTTACTGCAGCACCATTTATTGTACTTCTCCTATCCTTAGAAACCATCCTTACTCCTTACGCAGCTTTGTTTCAGGATCTCATCAGCTCCATCCAAGCTCATCTTTCTTCATCATCCCCTTTATGATCTATATGTTCAAACATTTCAGTATATTTCTTTTAAAATATTGCTCATTCACCTTTGTATTCAGCCTATAGTCATTCAGCACCTATTCATTTTCGACTCCCATTGTTTTACACACACACATAAACATGCCATTCCCTAGTAATCATCTTTTTTGCTTCTCTTGATGTATCCAGCTTTGATTTGTATATAGGAAATAAACAGAAACACTCTTACATAATTTTTCCTCATTCAAATATGTTTGTTTATTGCCTAAAATATAAAGAGCAATACAAAAGAAAATACAAAACAAACAAAAGATTAACAAATATCTAACACTAACAACAAAAAGAAAAACCATGTATATAAAGCCCCACCCCAATATGAATTACATCTAACATTAAATATATAAAAAAATCCACCCTTGCTGAATGCTGAAAGATACATAAAATATCTAATATATTTCCTTCCCTTTCATAACGGGCTCTACAAATAGTTATAAACTTTTTCATCTGTATTTAACAAAAATCTAATTATATAAACAAATATCCGTGATGTGGTAATCTATACACACACACATACACAGAGAGATGTGTGTTAAGACTGTGTGTGTGCATGTATATAAACAGTCAATAGGTTACCCCAAAATTAAAACTAATCTTCAAATCTCTCTGTTAACCATTTGTCATTGTATTTAACAGGTAGAAAATCCACAAACGATTTCCAGTGTCTTATAAACTTATCTAAACTATTGTTTCTAATCAGAACAGTTAATTTTGCCATCTCTGCTAATTCAGTCAATTTTAAAATCCACTCTTCGACTGTCAGCATCTCCCTTTCCTTCCAATGCTTATCATATACAATCCTCGCAGTGGTCACCAAGTAAAGATATAATGTCCCAAACTGTTTTTTTATTGGTTTGTCCGTAATATTTAGAAGATAAGCTTCAGGTTTCATTAATACTTATATTTTAAATATTTTCTGCATTGTCAATATATTTGTCCAATATGATTTAACATATTTAAAAGATCATCACATATGATAGAATGTCTTTGGAATTTGGTTGCATTTCCAACACTTCTTGGAAATCCCTCTACATTTTAGCCAGTCTATCTAGAGTCAAATACCAACAGTACATCATTTTATAAACATTTTCTTTCAAACTCTTATATTATTTATTCATTTACTTATATCCCATCTTTATTATTTTCAGAAATAATTCAAGACAGCGAACATACCCAACACACCGTCCTCTCCCTATTTTCCCCACAACAATCCTGAGATGTGAATTGGGTTGAGAGAGTGACTGGCCCTTAATCACCCAGTTCGCTTTCATTGACTAAGGCAAGACTTGAATTTGTAGAACCTTACTTTCTAGCCTGGTGTCTTAACTGCTTGTTTCTTTGGACAAACATTTCTTGTAACGCTTAACACTTAGCACTACTTTTTTACCATAATTTGTGCACCTTAAAATATTTTCCTTCCATTCTCCCTTCTTTGGTAATATTATTTTTCAATATTCTTATAGCACTTATGATTTTTTACCAGTCTTTTTCATACACTAACATAGCATGTTTCAAATCTATTCTTTTGACATATCAGTACTATGAATGAAGGCAAATATACATGTCCCAGGATAATGTTGCAAGATCCAATCTGGGTTGGTCACCGAGACCAGAGGTTTACGCTTCTGAGCTTTTGGACTTGTACTGGAGCCTATTTTCAGGGAACTTCTCTTTAGCAGAGGGTGTAACATGTACACACCCTGCTAGAGAAGTTCCCTAAGGATGAGCTCCAGCACGAATCCAAAAGCTTGGAAGACTAAACTGGTGACTGACCCAAATTGGATCCTGCGATATCAGCACCATGTCCAGACGAATCTTTACAAATATTCCTTCAAACCTTCTCTCATTTCAGCTTCATCCCAAATCACTTAATGTTTATTTCCCTTCAGGCAATTTTTCCTGAAACTCACCTATAGTTCTTCAGTGGAGTCAAAAACAACTGTTATCAACCTTATTACAAAACAGGATATTGCAAAATTAGCTTAGTTTTTTGCCACTAGTTACTTTTCATGGAGGTATTGTCTAAAAAAAGAGACTGACTTTTTTTCTTACAAATCAACATTGCTCAGTTTGTGAACTATGCCATGATGCATCTCTACATTTTTTCTAAGTGAGAAGTATCCATTGTTTTGTGTTCCAAAGTAATAAATTGAAACAAGTTAGCTCTAGTTAATCATCTAATTCTAGTATCGTGATGGCGAACCTATGGCACACGTACCATAGGTGGCACGCAGAACCCTCTCTGTGGGCATGCCAGCCATCACCCCAGCCCAGCTCCACTGTGCATGTGCGTGCGCCTCCTGCTGGCCAGCTGGTCTTCAGGTCTCTGCTGCCCATGTGCAGGGGTGGGGCGCATGCATGGGGGGGTGCAGGTTGGTGCAGGAGGCTTTCCAGGCCCAAAACGGGGCACGAGGGGCTCATGCGCCTCTCCCGTGCCCCATTTTGGTTTCCAGGTTGGTGCAGGAGGCTTTCCAGGTCCAAAATGGGGCGTGGGGGGCTGCGTGATTCCCCCTGTGCCCCATTT
>JANHZT010001381.1:125258-137016 GCA_032468215.1 Stegonotus admiraltiensis
TTGTCCTGCCTTCAGGTGCTTTGGAGAATAGCTTGACTCCCTCTTCTTTGTGGCAACCCCTGAGATATCAGAACACTACTGTCATGTCATCCCTAGTCCTTCTTTTCACTAAACTAGACATACCAATTCCAGCAACTGTTCTTTATAAGTTTTAGCCTCCAGTCCTCTAATCATCTTTGTTGCTCTTCTCTGCCCTCTTTTTCTAGAGTCTCAATATCTTTTTTACATCATAGCGACCAAAACTGGATGCAGCATTCCAAGTAATACTTGGTGAACAGCCGTAAATTATATAAGTATTTCTTTGGCATTGAAAATTGTTATCTAAAGGACCATCTGTCGTCTATAGTTTCTGACCAACCTGTACAAGCAAGAGTTGACATGTTCCAGATACCTTCCAGTGAACTTTCATGGGACTCAGGAAGTGTACCTTCTTTATCATAGCATCTGCTCCTTAGTATACAATCTTCCTCTAGAGACACTGGCCTTCACCTTGACCCCACTTGAAAGAGCTATGAAATCTTGGCTCTTTGCCTAGGCCTTGGGTCAGCTCTGTATGTTTTATTTGTTTTGAATGTGTTTTTCCTCCAGGTGTTTGGGTTTTTAAGAAGTATTTTAGGGTTGATTTTACTGTGTGCTGTCCAGAGTCACTATAATCTTAGGCAATCTTATACAATTAATAAAATTAATAATAAACATAACCTATTGATATGGTACTACATATTAGTCCAATAAAAAAGGAAGAAGTCTGTATCTATATGTGGCCAAGGTTCAAACATTTCCACTGCACCAGGAGTAGAGAAACCACCATAAGTTTAATTTTTTTTGAATCATGTTCAAAATACCAATTCATAATCTACCGGTAATATAATTAGACACAAATCAACTTTTATAAAACTACATTGCCCAAAATGCAATCAAGGGTAGTCATATTCTTTCCCATCACCCTCTGACATCAGACTGCCTATCTTACCTCTCAGATTCAAATTCTGTCTGCTCTTCAAACAAGACAATGTGACGTTTCAGTCTTTGTTTTCGGACTTCGCTGGTCGGATTCCAAAAAATATCTGTACTGCCATTTTTCAGATCATTTATATATACTTCACCATCCTGAAAAAGACGAAAACAATTTAGTACCAGTTTCAAACAAGCAGGAGATATCTTGAGACAGGATTAAGAACTAAGGAAAAGAATTCCATTCTTCTCTATTGACAGAGAATTTTTTTCCCTTATTTTTTCCTACATCATTATTTCCTCCACTGATGAATTATAAATGATTACATATTTGGGACAAGAGCCTATCTTATATTATTTTGATAAATCCCACATATTTGGTGTCACATATCTGGGTTATTCATTACAAAAAACCCCAACGTGGTAGTTCTCGAGTTATGACTGCAGTTGGAGCTGGGAATGCTTTGCTAAGCAATGTAGGTTATGAAGTGTGATGTTACATCACTGCATCGTTTAGCAACAGCAATTCAGGGAGTCCCAGTAACCCATCCAAAAGCTGCAATTGGTCCAGAATCCAGCAGCTTGAACTATTATAGGCATACCTTGGGATGCTCCAATTACACCTTTGCTTCATAAGTGGCACGGGCTCCCAATAGGTTTCTCGGTGCAATTTAAAGTATGGTTACAGGTAGTCCTCGACTTACAATGGTTCGCTTAGTGACCATTCAAAGTTACAATGGCACTAAAAAAAGTGACTTATGACAGCTTTTTATATTTATGACTGTTGCAGCATCCCCATGGCCATGTGATTTAAATTCAGATGCTTCATAACTGGTTCGTATTTATGACAGTTGCAGTATCCCATGGTCATGTGATCTCCTTTTGTGACCATCTGACAAGCAAAGTCAACGAGGAAACCAGATTCACTTAACAACCAAGTTATTTGGGAAGCTGAAGTGTTCAAGATCTGTGCTGACCGTCCAGGAAGCGTGTGAATTATTACAACTCATTTCCACGCTGGATTTTGGCTGATGTTCATTTATCACATTGAAACCAAAGTTAAGATTTCAGAATTTGGGCTAGCAAAGACAACAAGCAGATAGATCTACATCTATAAAGCTGTTTGATGCAATTTTATTCCACTTGTTTTTCTTTTAAATTGAGTTCTCTTGGAAGCATCATGGAACACAGCATTCCAATGGCAGCTCTTCAATTCATATATGCATTTTAAAACTGTCATTAAAGAATATTATGATTTCTTACCCAGTGTCCATCAAGATTTGCCAGCACTTCTTCTCCTGATTTAATCTTCCCTGAAATTTGATTAATGCTTGTGCTGCCACCAAAAAATGGCTAAGGAATGTAAAGGGAAGAAAAAACAATTTCAGTCCAGAAAGAGTGGTAAGTTGGCTGAGAACACAAATGTGTTTAGATAGGTAACTAAAATATAATTTCTCTAGAATTCCAGGGAAAATTAAGTCTATATTGTTCCTGATACCAAAACATAGATCAAACAGACAAACATTTCAGCTAGTGACATGAAGTACTAATTTGATTATTTTAGCATGCACTTCAAAGACCAGTCAAATTTTATCTGCATACTGGTAGGAGAACACCAAATGTGCACCAACCATGGGAAACCCTTGTGAGAGTGCATATTCATATTCTATAATGAATTTAAGGCCCATTACTGGTAGTCAAAGAGACTCTTGGGGGTCATAGTAATTATTAGTAGGCTATACAAAGGCATAAAAATGAAAACATCCATAAAATTACAATAAAACAATAAATAAAAACCAAAATCAACATTATTATTGAGAAAGCATTAGGAAGATTTTTAAAACCATCCCTGTGAAATTCACATAAGGAGATAAAATTGGAACTGGAATGTTGGAGACAAGCTGAAAATGGAACAGAGTGTCCAATACCTTTAATTTGAATTCCAGTTCTGCCCGATAATTGCTTTTTTCACAATATATAGTAACTTTTCCTCCAAGCTCCATTGTCATGGTACCATACAGAATTCCTAGAAACAGAAAAAAAAATTACAACTATTAACAGAGTATCAATTATGCAGAGACTACATACATCAATCTATAAAGGCAGCCCTGTTCATTCATTATGACTTACACCAAAGGAAAATGTAAAAATCCCGATTTAATTAAAAAAAAAAGGTTGCAGTAAAATGAAACTTGGTCCTGTTGTTCAGCACATTCAAGCAAAGCATAAACAAGAACTGCTACCACTTGTATAGCAGGAACAGGCAGAAAGTTTATCTCCTTCAGTCTGTAGAATGAAGGATAATTTCAGATCCCTGAACCCATCACTGCTACACTCCCAGGGAGGGGTTTTCCTGATATCACAAAGCAAGAAATATTCAATGCAAATTCAATCCTTGCTTCCTCTATGGCTCAATATGTATTTTTTGATGGCAGCATGGCATTGTCGTAAACAAATTTTGGGTATCTTAATTTGTATATTGTAACCAATTCTTTGGAAATAGCATATTTACAACTTGATGTTAAATTTCCCAATTTGTACAAACTCAATTGCACTGCATTTAGACATGTATAACTAAATCCCCAAACTACTGTGTTTTTAAAATAATTTTGTAGAATACATTTCAACAGATGTAATTTCCATCCTAGAGAAATATTAAGGCACGGAAGCCTTAATATTTTTTGCACAGTCTTGATGAGTGCATCACATTATTCCAAAGAATTGAGATTTCTTTTCATTTTTGCAATTAAGCATAGCTGGTAGGTGCCAAGGCTTTGCATTTTATAGGTCTTTTTTTAAAAAAAAAACAAGACTCCTACCTCTTCCTAATTTCCTATGCACTATAGCTAGAAAATCTTAATGGGAATCTTTTTAAGGAATAAATGGAATCCAAGACAGGAAAGGACATAGCACATACAATTCCCCCCTCCTCCAAAATCCCAGCAATATCCCACCTTTACAGTGTGCATATGGCATTGTAATGACATACTCTTCCCCAGAACTTAGAAATGTGAGTTTAGCTTCGCCGTCCAATAATGCCGAAAGTGAATTACCTGTAGAAAGAGATGAATACAAATGGCATGACTGTCTGTCTTAAAATTCGACAAGGGAAATAAGAGATGCAACTTATCTAGATTCAGAATAAACAACTTTTTGTGATACAATATACCCATTTTTTATTATTTTCATTTAAAGGGTGTGTGAAAAGTAACTCTCAATATTTTTTCCTCTAAGAACAAATTGCAATATGTCTATGCCTACAAAAGAACCTCTACATGTTAAAATTTAGCAATATGCTTTATTTCTACATACACTGGCATCAAAGTTGATTTTGGCTTTGAAAAAAGGCAAACCATGGTTATGCCTATCATAATTCTCCTCCAGTTGCATTCACATTTAATGCTAGCCAGGATTTCTCTTCAATTATGATTTGAGGAACAAGCTGAAATGGCCTAGTTGCCCTAAGAGGTCGGTTATATGTCACATTAAGCCAAAATCAAGCAAACCACATGGTGGTTTACCAACATGCATGAACTAGATCTCTGTCTGTCTGATATCTTACCATAAAATTTTGATTTGGCTAGAATGCTGCCAGTAATACAAAACCCATCCTTTCTATTACTGACATGAAAGGCCGATACTGGAGGATGATGAGAAACCTGCAATGGAAGACAATAAAGAAAAAAAGCATGTACAAAGTTTTGCTCTATAGCTAAAGAGTGCTGGTATAGAAGGAAGCCTCAGATTTACCTGTTCTGCTATGTAAAATGTGTGACTGTTTGTCTGTGGATGAAACCAACAGCAGCGGAAAGTCTCTCCCAAAATGGGATTATATGGCTTTTTTATTCCCTGGAAGACAGGAATTTAATAACATTAGACCCAGAGTTTATTTTCCCAAATGAATGTACTGAAATGAGTTTCTGAACGTGTGACTGAAAATCATTCATACAGTTTCATAATAAAAGTTCATGAGGTAAGTTGGTCCAAGAGAGAGCATGAGGAATCAAATACTAAGTGGAAATAAGAATTGAGTGTCACTGGTCTTGGCTATCACTGGGCAATTTAACCACAGATCTATACAGATTCTGCATTCTAATCCCCTTGGAAGCAGCTTTTTAATTCAGATAGCAGTGCAGATCGTCCTTCTAGGAAGATAAGAAGTTGTTTTCTACCCAGTCTCTCCAAGACAAAACTGATAGCAGCGCTCTCTCAAGGTTTTCCAACACATATTTTCCAAATTCATGTAAGGATAAACCACATATAATTATTTATCTTCTGTATAAAAGGCATGTGCTCTAACTCTGAGCCATCCTTTCACCTTACCATCTAAGGTCACTTATTCTAATACAAGATTTGTTGCTTATGGCCAAAATGGATTTAGGTCTATGAGATAAGATGCAACCTGAGAGCATCATGCACATTCAAGGCCACTTCACACATTTAGTATACCCTTCTATTTTTACTTAGTTGTGATTTAAATATTCCAATGTCATTTTATAGGCCTAAAGCCATCCTAAGATAGCTCTTGAATAAGTAGACATTTTTTAAAAGGATAACCCTACAAGAATAGAACTCTAAAATGTTTAAATCCAGTTGAATTCCAGATATAAATTGGAGAGGGGAATAAAATTTATTCAGGGGAATTCTTAAGCAAAGAAATGGTGTTTAAGGACTTCCTTTAAAATGGTGGTGATGGTACCTTGAAAATTCCATGGCTGATCCCTAGTAACATTCTTGAACATTTGTAAATCTTTAATACAGTTCACAATTCTTTTGATCCAGCATAAAGAAAGGAACACTGTACTATACTGTCATACCTTTGGCTTTTTATAAAAGCCTGATAGGTACCATCTCAAGACTTGCTTGATTCGACAGTATGGATCTTCTTCAAGAGCAGCTCTGCAGGAAGAATTAAAATGACCATTTCAGTTGTTATTTCTTCATAAGGGTGATATGAGCTGCAGGCTTTATTGGCACAAAAGATATTATTTTCATTTTTAAAAAAAGTATTAAATTTATAGAGTTGCTTGATTATGAGATGGATGGCATATAAATGTAATAGATAAATCAAAATTATCATGAAGAAAGATTGGACGCAAAACTGCAGAACAAAATAGAACAAAAAACGAAAAGAGCAAAATATGGCAAATTTTAACTGCCTCTTTCAAATATTCGTAGTGACAAGTTAAGAGATGTGAACAATCACATTTTCAATGCACAACTACAGAATTCACAGAGGAGTTCTTAGTTAGTAAATGTTTAGATGTCCGGATACCTCTGAATTTCTGAGATTTGATTAGTTCCACCATTAGATAAGAAAGACCGTGGATCAAACCATAGCCCACCTATCCCAGTATTCTGGAACTAATCCATTTTTCTTTTTTGCAGAATTCTTTTTGAGTTCTACAAAAAAGAACATGTATAAATGTTGTCTCTGACATTTGTAAGAGATTCGATCACAGGAATATTTAGATACTTTATTCATTTGCCTCTTAAAATAACGAAGTATTTAAAAAAATCGAGAAACAGAAAATGTGAATGCTCACTCTGTTCCTTATAAACCTGTCCACTTATTTTGCACATTAAACTATTATTTTAGTTGATGCTTCATTTTATACAAGGAAATTTGCTCCATAATTTGTGCATATACTGATTCTTTATATCCTATACAATAACCATGTTAATAACATTAAATAACAACATTGAATATTTTTATTATTTGATGAAGATCTTTCCAGATTGCCAAATCTTGAAAGATTTTGCATTTTCATATGAGATTTTGAAAGATTTCATGGAAATCTCAGGAGATGTAATGATCTCATGAATTATTATCAGTTTATTTTTTAAGAAATTATTCTTTGGAACGTGTTGGAGATTCCATGATACCACTATATAAAAGGGTTGCTATGTTGGTTGAGAAAGAACTTGGCTATGGGGTTTGTGATAAATGCATATTTGGAGCTAAAATAAAGTTGCATCTATTATTTTCATTATTTTATTTATTATACATGCATTTTCTATTTACTAACCGACTTGGCATTTTGGTCTTGAATAGAAGTCTTTGATAGGTTTACTGTATTTTTAACTGCTGACTTTTGATATTGTATTTACAAGACTGAATTGTGATTGATTGATTGATTTGATTTGATTTATATGCCGCCCTTCTCCCGTAGGACTCGGGGCGGCTCACAAAATAAAAACATATAACAATAAATAAAACTAAAAACATCCAAATAAAACCCCAACAAATTAAAATCTCATGACAGATCATATTTACTTGTTAATGTTAACGTCTTTTTCCTCTTTTCCTTTTAAAACAAGAAATAGAATACAAATAGTTGATCTTGTGTTTTACTGAAGGAAAGAATCACTATGCCCAAAATATTTCAGAATTTATATTTCTCCATGCTGTTTTTAATGTGTCATAAATCTGAATATATTTCACTGTAGCAATGGACATGCAATTAAGTGCTGATTTATCAATCAATAACACTGAAGATATTTCCCCCTTTTCCCATTACATTTCCCATTGTTCTCATAATAAACCATTTTTATCTAAAGATCACTGGGACACATAGCTGGCATGGTTTAATTCCTATGTTATCAGAGACATCTTTTAAATATACAAATACCCCAGTTGTAGCCATTTCTTGTTCAGTCGCTGAATCATGTCCAATTCTTTGCAAACCCCATGGACCACAGCATGCTAGGCTCCCCTCTCCTCCACTGTATCCAGGAGGCTGCCCAAATCCATTGTCAGTGAGTTGATGACACCATCTAACCATCTCATCTACTGTGACCCCATTCTCCTTTTGCCTTCAATCTTTCCCAACATCAGTCTTTTCCAATGAGTCCGCCCTTCTCAATTGGTGGCCAAACTATGTGAGCTTCAGCTTCAGTATCTGTCCTTCCAAAGAACGGTCAGGGTTTATTTCCTTTAGGAGTTCTAGCCACATGGGTACTCCTACACATCATTTCATAGATACACATGTTCCAGCTATAAAGGTGCTACTTACTGGGAAAGTAGATCAGCATGGTAGTAATAATCAGAAAGTTTGTTGAGGAAGGAGCGTGGCTCTAGGATAAAAGTGGGCAAAACCACACGGGATAAATCCATGCCTGGCCGTAGCTGCTTCAGAAGAATCCACATCAAACTCTTATTTTCGTCAGACACAGTTTCTGTTTGAGAGCATTCACCTGTCTGATGAGGAAAATCTTTAGTTAAGATTGAAGCTTTGTTAAAGGGAAAGCAAGTAATTAAAAGGGACAATTTAGCATCAGTCAAATATGTTTCCTTCCTGCTCTCATATCACTACTGAATAAGAATTCCTCAAAGTGGAAGAGTTAGCATCCTTGAAAGATGCCTTCTGTATTATGACATCAGCTCATAATACAATGTTATCCTTTGTTTATGTGAATTCTTAAATATTCTGCTAACATTTCGATTCATAGATCAGCAATCTTGTCTGGGCAGGTTTGCTGTGAGAATCCAGAAATTGATTCTAAGTGGCTGAACATATAGTAGTAGTCCTTGACCTATGACCACAATGCACCAGGAATTTTGGTCATAAATTGTTGCAATTGAGGCACGTGATCAAGCTTAATTTTATGACTATTTTTATGAATCATCACAGTCAAGTGAAATATTTAGATGTTAAGCAAACCACAGTATAATTAAGTGAATCCAGGATATCCAATGGGAATTTTTTTGCCGTTTTCTAACACAAACTGACAAAAAACATTGCAAATTGTGACCACATGACCAAGAATGGTGTAACCAGTTATAAGTGGTAGTTGGTTGCCAAATACCCAAAATTCAATCATGTGATGGGAGTGGCAGTAGCAGTCGTAACTTTGAGGATGGTTCCTAAGTAGCTTTTTTGAAGTCCATCATAACAATGAATGTTTGTTAAGTGAATGATCTTCAGTTGAGAACTACCTATAACCTAGAATAAGTTATACAAATCCAGACATCCTTTAAGTAGGATGCTTTTTTTAACACCAGCCATAAAACTCAACAGAAACATACATTATGGAGGAAAGAGTCCAACATTAGTAATAAAAGTGAGTTTTTAGAGCAAGAAGATTTGCTAGAAACTGTAACTGAGCAGTTTGTTTTATTCACACAAAGTGCTACAACCTTAGCCATGACAACAGGGCAGTTCCAAGACATCTGTCCCAGTCTTCCCTAATCTGGTGCCTTCCATAGAGTTGGACTTCAGCCAGATGTTTTTAAGAACTGCTGGACCATTGCTGGGCTACAGATTGTGGGATCTAAAATCCAGTATATCTAAAGGGATGACATTGTTGAAGAAGGCTCTTCTTGTTGTACTTTTTTTTTTTTTGCAAAAGAAGTTTGGATCCAAGCCTGCTTCTAGGAATCATACAGCTTCAAGCAGCCAGCCTGACTGAAACAAGCCTGCACATCTCTTGCACCAATATTGATCTGCAAAGTGCTGCTCCCTGAGCAAGTTCACTGCAGGTATTTAAGCAGTGTGCCACACGCCAAACAGCAGAATTTAGTTTGATAAAAGGAAACATGTCTGCAGTGAGGAATGAAATCTTTCTTTCTCTTATTGATTTTGATTATTTACCATCCATCTTGATCAGCCAAAGATAATGGAAATTTCAGACACAGATGCCTATAATATTGCTATAAGCTATGGTGCAAACTGATAACGGCCAGCTGCATTTGCATTTTTATTGAGCCATACATCTTGGTATTCCATACCAATACACACATGTATATCTAAATGGAGTGTACAAAAGGAGACTTTTAAGATAAATATGTACCTATTTTCCCACCACTCTAATATGTCACTACTCCATCAATTTAACAGAATTGTTACACCTAGGGTAATCTGTATATGAATGATAAGGAAGTCAACTACCTAATTAAAATACCGGAAGCTTAAACTTGTAGAGGAAGGCATACATATTTATATATTTTAATATTCTTTAATGAATTCATCTTAAAACTTTATTCAGGATAGGTATGACTGCCATGGATACATATCTAAAAAGTTAGATTTTTAAGAAAACTGGGATTATATTTTCTCAAAGGAGTTGAAAGAGTACAAGTAGTCCTCAATTTACAACCATTTGTTTAGTGACCATTCAAAAGTTATAACCCCACTGAAAAAAAGTGACTTATGACTGTTGCAGTATCTCCATGGTCATGTGATCAAAATTTGTATGCTTGGCAACTGGCATGCATTTATGATGCTTGCGGTGTCCCAGATCACCTTTTGCAGTCCTCTGACTAGCAGTCAATGAGGAAGCCAGATTCACTTAATAACCATTACTAACTTAACAACTGCAATGATTCACTTAACAACTGTAGCAAGAAAGTCATAAAATGGGGCAAAACTCACTTAACAACTGTCTTGCTTCACAACAGAAATCTTTGGCTCAATTGTGGTTGTAAGTCAAGGACTATATGTAGTTTCCCTGCTCTTTTTCCATCAGTGTCTGGGGAAATAAGATTGATGCTAATCTTTAAATTAGTCTATGCTCTCTGCAGACCTTCATTGCCTCGTGCTGTTCTCCAAGTTCCACATCCCATTTCTTCTCCAAGTGAAGTCCCATTCTCTCTCTAAGCCAGCATTTAAGTAATGCTTAAATGCATCTGGAGAAGGAGTGGTGTCTGCTGTTCTGTAAGCCACTGTTCTATTCCTTGGTTGAGCGAGAGTGTGCAGATTGCCCGTGAGGCATGGCGTGAGTGAAGATGCGCTGAGTGAAAGTGCACTGGTGGGGGAGACTTATTCCCATTGACTTTGCTTGTTTGAAATCAGCAGGAAAGGTTGGAAATCACAACCTGCAAGGGTGCAAGGGTGCTGGCATGGCCAGAACTTTGAGAAATGGTCATAACCACCACTCCTTCAGCACCGTCATAACTTTGAACAATAGTTGAATGAGAGGTCACAAACTCAGGACTACCTGTAATATAGAACGATTTTCTGTTGCAAGAGAATGCATTAATGACAAACACAAGGCCAACAATGCGAGCAGATGAATTAAATGAGTAATTACCTCTCCAAATTCTTCATAGTTCTGTTCTAGATAGGTCGTCCCTTTCTTTTCCTGAGACAACTCCCCATGGATTTCAGATTGATCACTCTCACTCTCATTTGTCTTCCGACTATTCTCATGCAATTCATTTTCAGACTCTTCTAGGTTATCTCGTTCAGATTTGTCTGAAAAAGCATCGTTCTCCAAGTGATGGTTTTCCAGAGCTGAATCATTAAGACTGAAACAAATAGATGGTTATACAGTTTTAATTTCGAAACATTTGAAATCTCTGAAAATAGAAGGTTTATTCAGTCGAGAAGTGGGACATGCGCATTACAGCAAATATTCCCTGGAGAAAATTCCTTGAAAAAAATCTGGCTAAGGATATCTTATTTTTTGGTTAATACCACAAAGTCGTTCCCCCATCCTACCCCTCCTGGGCATTAGTCCTTAACCAAAACTAGGAGCAGAACTTCAATCACTAAGCAAGATGGATGTGAATCATGCCTAATATTATGAACTTTTTTTGCTGTGGTTGTTACATTGAATCACTACAGTTGTTGAGCAAATCTGGCTCCTCCCTTGACTTTGCCTGTTGGAAGTTAGCTGGGAATGCCACAAATGGCGATCACTTGCGCCTAAGATCCTGCAACCATTATAAATTATTTATTTATTTATTTATTTATTTAATCAATTAATTAATTAAATTTATATACTGTCCTTCTCCCGAGGGACTCAGGGCGGTGTACAGCCAGAATAAAAAACACAAATATAAACATTAAAAACAATATAAAAT
>JANHZT010001381.1:146439-157591 GCA_032468215.1 Stegonotus admiraltiensis
CCCTACCCTACCCTACTCTATTCTATTCTATATGAGATCTGGGCATTCTATGGCCCACGAGCCACATCCGTCCCTTTGGCTATTTGTGCGGCCCGCAGCAAAGGCCACGGTGGTAGTGACAACAGTAGCCCTATTAGTTTGGCCCTCCACAACAGTTTTCTGTGTGGCCATGGGGCAAAATTAATTGTCCGATCTAAACAAATGGCCATTATCAATTCTTGCTAGCATGGGCAAATGCAGACCTGGGAAATGGTGGATGAATACACAATTCAGAACTGATTCCAAAGCAGCAAGTGGATGGTATGTTCTAAGATTATTACAGACAATACAAAAAATATAACAAAGCATATTGTTTACATGATCATACATTTTGTTCATGTTCTAGTGCCAGAAGCAATTTTATTAGTGGAAGAAACTAAATGGATTCCATCTAAGGTGACAAATATATGAATTCTTTACTAGAAGCATCACTTTTGATTATACATGCATAACATTTTGGAGCAACTTGCTAAAAATTTCCCAGTAGAGAATTCTGGAAATTTATAATATGAAGAAGCAGCGATGCAGCTGATTCCCTGCCCCAAGTCTATCCTATGTATCCTTTCATTTTTCTTTTTAACAGTGGATTGATGAGAGAGAGAAAAACCACTTCCATGTAGGAAGCATTTCCAACTTCAGAATATATACAGTTGAAAGAAGCTCATTCTTACTGGAAAAGTTCCTGATCTGAGACTGTCGCTGTGTGGAGCAAGCTGTACAGCCCAGCGTGTGAAGAATCATTTGAGCAATTCAGATCTCCATCTTTCACTTGCTTAGAAGCACTTAGCCTAAAGAGGCTAGAGCAGCGCAAGGCTAATTCCAGGGCATCTAACCAGCATCGACCTATGAAACAGAAGCAAAGCAGTCAAAGTAGGCAATGCACAATAATGACTGTTTCCAATTTCACACTGGCAACACCGAACTAATGAAGATTTAGCCTATTTTTTTTTCCTTTGAAGAAAATGTGATGAATAACACTCTATCAACAAAGAATAAAAATGAAGGTCAAACATAATTCTCTACCACTGAACACTGAGAGCAAATATTCAATTCACACCATTAAAAAATTAAGCTAAACTTTACCAAAACCAAAAAGAAGGGTATGGGCAGAGAGAAAAAGCATGCTGCCACCAGGCTTTGTTTAATCTCCATCAAAATTCCTAAACTTGTGAGTCATAAAAGAAGCCTTAAAAAAATTAGCAAATAATGGCAAAAGTATGGCAAAAGATAATGATATGGAGCCAAGCCTTGCAGAAAGTTTAAGAAATTCTAGATATACCTACAGAAGAACAGAGTAGATGCTTTTTAAAGAAATGCAACAAAAATGAAAAATTGCTGGGATAGGTACATATGATGTGAATAAAAATATATTAAATAAAAAGTTGGCATTTAAACTATTCTATTTCCAAACTGGCACATTTTGCACATGTGTAAAATTTGGAAATACCCAGAATTAGTACTTAAATTATATAGAAGATATCCATCAGACTTAATGTTGCTGGTGCATTATAAAGAAAATTTGACACTTTCTCCTGATAGTGGATTCTTATCACAGCTCTGGTTTCATGATATATCTAATACTTTAGAACAGTGATTCTCAACCTTCCTAATGCTGCGACCCTTTAATACAGTTCCTCATGTTGTGGTGACCCCCAACCATAAAATTATTCCTAAAACCATTGAAAATATGTGTTTTCCGATGATCTTAGGCGACCCCTGTGAAAGGGGCGTTCGACCCCCAAAGGGGTCCCGACCCACAGGTTGAGAACCACTGCTTTAGAAGCACATTCAAGGTTTGGATAGAATCAAAAGCCAATAAAAATGAAGCTCCCGGTCAAAATTTCTTAGTAAGAAAGACCTTCAATGCAGCTGCTGGATAAAAGAAGGTACACATATTGTCAATTACCTGGCTCAGTGACATAAATTAGGCCAAAACCAGGGGGGGGGACCACCACAAAAAGAGTGTTGGTCTTACCTGATTAGCTTACAATTAATTAAATGTCATTAAATTGATTAATTACAATTAGCTAAACTACTCTAATAGCTCAACAAAAAGAAACTCTCACTCTTTGGATTCTCAAGGCAGTACATCGGAGAAAGCAGAGGCTGAGATAATCAGTGACCAGTCTCAATTTCATGAGGATTAAGCAGCATGGAGGACAGAACAGGAAAGGACATTTAAGTTCAAGTCTCTCAAGACAAGATAAAGCTGCCTATCTTGTCCTTCTGTTGTTACCTGTCCAGACTTGCCACAGATAGCTCCTTATCTGAAGGCCTCCCTGATCTCTGCGGCAAATTGGAAGGAGGATTGCTCAAACTCTCCCTGTAGGAGTGTTCTTTCTGTTTCCATATCTTGGTGTCCCAGCTCTGATTCAAAGCAGGGTTGAGTTGAGAAAAGGTAGCTTATATGCAGTAGTACCATCTTATCTCCTATAGATGGAGCTGTATCTCTAGTATAACATTAGCTGTAGTACTGCAAGATTATTTATTGATTTGATCTGATTTGGTTATAATTTCTATTGTCCAAAAACAACAGCACCTTTCAACCTGTTCATGATCATTATTCTGGTATAAACTTTAACTGACAATAGTCCAATGTTCACTAAACGTTGCTAGCTTTTAAATACCATTTGAGATTCCTTGGTAGGAAAATCACTGCTCAGTATTTGGATCTATTATTAAAAGTATCAATATTTTAATTTTAGAAATGAGATTTCCTGCAATTGAGTAAGATGAATAAGGTGAGTTCATGTTTTAACAGGACACTGTTTTCATTATTCTTATTGAAGAATTGTATCCTGCTTGTTTCATGTGTACACATTTGTGTATATTTTGAAACATTGTACATAAAGATATTAATACTTAAATAGACTAATTGAATAGTTGGCCTTTGAGAACATTGGGCAAATGTCTCTGTGTGTATCTATGCAGACACATGTACTCTGTATCAGAATAATGCATGGTAATGGCCTGTATTTATCAGAATAATGCACAGTAATGGCATCAGTAACATTAGTAACAAATAGTAGGTTCACAACCCAATGAATGTTGAAAATCTTGTATAGAATTTAATGGCTGAAGACAATACAGTTTTACAGCCACAATTTCGGCCTCCTAATTCTTTCTCTAATACAGTTTTCACAGTGATTTAAGAGACCCAAGGCAACTGGATCCAAAACTTTGCTGAATCATAAAAGCAAACTGAGGCTGCAAGCATATGTCCATGACTACTTTCTTAAGAGCAATTTCTACCGAGAATCAATTTGGAATAAAATGAAGAAGCTTATGCTATAAATTGGTCTTAACCTATTCACTTTTACCCATTTAATATATCTCACATCTGAATGGACAATGTCATTTATGTATTGCTGGATTGTAATTCCATGATGCCTCATCTATCGAGAAATGCAGTAACGACAAGCCATAGGAGACATGACATAAAATGCTCATGGGATAAAGAGATTGGTGGCTTAGAGAAAGGGAGCAAACCTTTGGCAACTCTGTGGTTTTTAAAAAGTGAATTGTTAGGCTGGAGGAAAGACAAGACAGAAATGTGAAAATAATTGTATATCACTCAATCTGCCACTTCATAGAAAAATTCAGTTTCTATTAGGGAGTGGAAGTTTCAAGGACATGGAGGTCCAAGTAGGGAGATAAATAAAAAGAGCTGCTTCTTGATTTCATAAGGTTTATTACATCCAACTCCTAACAATGAAGATGAAGCCTTTAGGCTACTGGCAATAAGACAGGTTAACCCAATCAACTTCGTCAAAAAAGGATTATATGACTAATTATTTCAGCTTTTTTCCCAAGGTGGCATTAGGTTGAAAGTCCTTAGGAAAAAAAAACCTGCATCTAATCTCTGGCAGAATTACCAAGAATTATGAAGTACCTTGATTTGTAATTCAAGATAAAACAGAAGGGCTGTTAAAGTGAACCTGAAGGAGATAATAGCTTTTAAGATTTAGATTGATAGGTAGCCACGGAGCTACTCAATTGCCTCAAAAGCCTGAGGGACTGGTTGGTTTTCATTTCTTTTCCATGGGCAGACTTGGGAGCAATATTTGAAATACCTTGTCATTCTGTGCACTACTATCTTTCCAAAATTAATTATGTCTTGTAGCTGTCTTGAGAAGAGAAACAAAACAGAATTTAAAGCACCAGAAGAAAAGTATTCAAATAAGGGTTTCCTCACAAAATTTAGTGTAGTAATTAAAAAAACAAGAAGTCTGAAAAACTTGTTTACCCCCCAAAATTTTGTATTCATTTTAAATAAACTGAAAAGGCTATTTTCATCTCTAATTAAATCAATCAAGGTCTTAGAAAATCCTCTAGGAGTTCAGGATTTCCAAAGGATGGGAGCTCAGTGTCCCAATTCAGAAGAATTTTGGAAATTGACTTAAATAATGACTGAGGGTAGGATCCTTTATTAATTCACAGCAAACCTTTATCCTTTATTAATTCACTTCAAACCAGCTGATTTTGCCCGGTTGGAGAAAGAGAGTTTATATCAAGGAAGAAAAATAAACTACCAAAAAGAGAAGGAACAGATGATCCTGCCTGCTTCTGTCTACATCTACCAATAGGGCTCCAACTCCTATTAACTTTCTGGAGAAGCTGGCAGACACGATTGCAAATGGCAATCACATAATTGTGGGGCACTTGCCAACCAGTTGTTAAGTGAGAACAGGTTACCAATCACTCAGATCATGTGGGGTTGGCAGCATGGCATTTTACAAAGGTTGGAAATACTTTACAAGTTGTAAAGAACTCTTTCAGAGGACACTGTCATTTTGAATGGTTGTTAAATGAGCAGTCATAACTCAAGGACTACCAGTACCCTGTGATTTGGGAGGACCTCGCATTTAGTTCAATAAGACGTTTTGGTATCAGCATGCGGGGAGCTATGCTGTTAACTGGCAACAGAAATGTAGCCCAACCTATCATTTGTAACAAAACAAAAATCTGATTTCAGGTCAATACATATGTAGTTCAGTTGACATTCTGATTATAAAATTAAAAGCCAATAAAACAAAAATAATGTTATTTCACTTCATGTGAGTGATCTAAAAGACAATTGATTTGTCAGAATGGAAGGAAAGCATTTTGGGTTTTTTTATGAAATATGAATTATTATAGGAAATGAAGAACTCTTCCCTATTGTAGAAAGCAGGTTCTACAATGGAATCTCCCTTCATGTGAATCACAGCAAAGATTCAAAGATGAATCACAGCACAGTATTTTTAAAAAACACAGTTTGTGCTCAATAGCATTCAAACTAGAGTAAATTGAGGAAACCACTGTGTTTAATGCATGAACAGAAATCAAACACAAAAATAAAATGTGTTAATTGTACAAGACATAGAAGCTGTTTGCGGCCATCTTACAGCCCTGTGGCTGTCTGCTCCAAATTCAGCTTTTTTAAATGTTTGTGGTTGTATATAATAATCAAGTTTAAAACCAAGACAATTAGTGCATGCTTTCATATGCTTGAACTTCCATTCCTTTGCATTTTGAAATACCTGTTGTTTAGCAGTACAATAAAACCATGATCTCTCTGAATAACAACTGTAAAAAGAAGCAGAGAGGAAGAATGTATATGGCAGGGGATTAGTGTCACTTCAGCACTGACTAGCTAAAAGCGTATCAAAAATCAAAATAAATGTCACAACACTAGGGAAAAACACTTGGGTAGATCCATGCTCTCACTCAAAAGTTGCTTTTGCAACAACTTATACAGGCAAAGAAAGGAATCATGGTTTGCATATGATGCACAAAGGTAATATGTTGTGGGTTAGCAAAATCTCCCTTTGTAATAAGGAATCATAAAATCTGTTATTTATGGCAACAGCAAACGCTAGCATTTTCTGTTCTCTATGATGGGCAGGCAGTGAAGAGGAATGAAGGGTGGGAAATGGTAACAGAATGTGGTTGGTTCTTTTCCCTATTTTAGATTAACTTTACAGTGAAAATGCACTTCAGCTGCTTTCACCCATCTTCCAACTTAGACAACACAAAGCTTGTGTCTGTTGCAACCTAGAAGATGAAAACAAGTCCTTTGCATCCCAGTGTAACCTACTTATATAACAAGATTGTAATTTATTCATATTTCAAAATTACAACTGCTTGAATATATTGGAAGTTTCAATGTAATTGAATGTAATTGCAAAAACTTTCCTGGGTTATGGGAAGGTGATAAATTATGTCAGCCAACGAAGAAAGAACAAAACTCACCGTCTGATTCAGAAGCTGCCCTGAAGATCAAGTAGCTGCTTGGAAGAGGTTGAGTGATTGACCCTACATTCTCTCCCTTTGGACCCTGGAATAATTTGTGAAATGAAAATAAATTTTCTTTAGCATAAAATGTGTATTTCAATGTTATCTTCTTTACTTGGCATTTTCAATGTTATTCTTTTTAGGTTTCAAATAAGTTAAAGTTATACAATCATCCTTTGTCTGTAAGATGGAACAGCAAGTTTAAAATAACTGAAACAGACATAGTCCGACATCTGGGAAACATGATTGCTATTTTTTAAAATTGATAATTAGTATACAGTATCATCAGACATGCCTATTATATTTAAAATGGAGCAGTGATTAACACCTTATTGGGAAATGATCAGGGAATCACAAAATGGAATTAACTAAGGTTAAAATTATCAGCAAAATATGTTTGGTAGGAGGATTAGATCCTTGGTGAGCTCGCCGTGGGGCTTGTAGCCTAGGCCGTTTGAGTCCTGTCTCGAGGGACTCAAGGGCAGCGGGGGCGGCATTCTCAGCTGAAGCTGAGTTGGCCAGCACATCAAGGTTAATCCTGTAACGCAATTGGAGGGAAAAACCTGAAGCAGATGGAATGATCCAGGAATGGATGTATTGGCGCAACTGCCAAATGTGTCTGTCAGTAGACTGAGTCGAAAAACTAGGGCCGACGGAGGCACATGGAGGCATGGCCAAGAAAATTATGACTCACTCTCTAGGCAGATCCAACTGTTATCAACCCATTCCTGGACCATTCCACAGCCTATTGGGAAAACATGGCAATATACCAAAACTTAATTATTTTGATATAATAGAATATGGAATCAATTGCTCATGTTTCTATACAAAGATAAAAATAGTTTTAAGTGTAAAATGCCCATTCCCTTTTACAAAACACACAAACCTATAGCAGCAGATATTCATAAAGGCTCTTCAGTCACATATCTTGTATGAACATTAATTTTATATGATAGTGATCTGGGCGGCTTAGCATCTGACTTATGATTGCAACGTTGGAGAATGCCCTGGACCAGGGGCTCCCAACTCCTGGCCAAGGATCATAAAAACAAGTGTACATTACATGAATAAACATACAAGTAAGAGGCAGGTAGGAGGCTGTGTTCTCAGCATCTTTGTGTATATACCACTCATTGTAAGTGTTTTCTATCTTTTATACTGATGATTTTTCAAGATGGATCAGCATGTGGGCAATCAACTGTCCAAGAGCAGAGAACAATTCTACACCTCTCATGTCACTAAACCCATTTCTCACCTAAAATAAATCAGGAATCTTTTAAAATAAACTTTAAATTACTGCACATAATGTAAGCAAAACAGCTAATGAACAATGAAAGTATTCAGTTGAAGATAATGAAAACCATATGATGAGGTCAGAAAAATTGTGCAACAAAGAAAGGTGTCCAATAATATTTGTAGTATTTCTTCTTGAAAACTGGAAATCTCTCAGTTTCTGAAGAATACTCAACATAAGAGCTCTGATTCTGAAGACTAGAAAGGACTGTATAACCTTTAACTCTACAGTAGTTTGAAGGATCCTTAATGTTTTTATTTGATCATAACTTGAACTCATAAAAACTGCTGCACTGGATATTTCTAGTTAATGCATAATGTAAAAGGACACTGAGTAGTTATCATGGTAACCCTTCAGGATCCAGACTTTCCTCATTCTTCTGCCACTTCATGGATAAGATTAATTGAAATCAGCCTTACAGGATATACAATGTGAGAGAATATAGTTACGCTGGAGGCAATCTTAAATCCATGCTAATGTTGGACATGGAATGTAGTTTCCTATTTTTAAACTTGGAAGTCCTCAAGTTATGACCACAACTGAGCCAAAAATTTATGCTGCTAAGTGAAACATTTGTTAAGTGAGTTTGCCCCATTATACGATTGTTCTTGCTAAAGTTGTTAAGCGAATCATTGCATTTGTTAAATTAGTAACACGGTTGTTAAGTGAATCTGGCTTCCCCATTGACTTTGCTTGTCAGAAGGTCGCAAAAGGGGATCACATGATGCCGGGACACGGCAACCATCATAAATATGAATCAGTTGTCAAGCATCTGAATTTTGATCACGTGATCATGGGGATGCTGTGAAGGTCGTAACTGAAAAACGGTCATAAGTCACTTTTTTCAGTGCCGTTGTAACTTTGAACAGTCACTAAATGAACTGTTGTAACCTAAGGACTACTGGCACATTTAACTTGGTTACTGAATTTACCTATTTCTAGATACTCTCCCTGCATGAGAGTAACTCTTCTTGCCTTTAATTTGAAATGGGGGGGGCGGTGTTTGTTCAAGTCCTGCTCCTAGGATACGCCAAGGCTTCTGACTGGGAAGGAACATTCCTCCTGCAGGAGATCACCCAATGATTCTGTGGGCTCAAGTGATCATGTGAACTTGGCTTCCCTTCTGGTTGAGGATATGAATTTTCAGGCTTCTGAGGTTGGTATTGAAGCAATGCAAATCTGCCTGCCTGTCTGCCGGTTCTTCAGGGAAGACCAAATTAGCCTGCAAAGTCATGCAGGCTAATGTTACTTTCATTATAAGGTTAGAAAAAAGGAATATTTGCAAGTCTGAATGAGTTTTCCGCCTCCCTCCCTCCCTCTCTTTATGTTTGTGAGTATTATTTGAGATGCTTTCTCAGATTACCATTCTGTCCCAGACTCGGATGTCTTTTATGTGATTTGGTCTTGGTCACTTTTCTTCTTGGTCAGGGGTGTCAAACTGGATTTCTTTGAGGGCCGGATCAGCACTGTACTTCTCCGTGGGCCGCCTGGGGTGGGGTGGGGGGCAGATGCCTGCTGCAGCACCCTGCTAGTGCCCCCCCCCGCCCCATTTTTGGCCTGGAAAGCCTCCTCCTGCCTTCCTACATCACACCTCCTGTTTTTCCCTCTTTTTAATCATTAGCCTCAGACATAATCAGCTTTAATGCACCAAGCAGATTAGAGGGGCCTGTTTTCCATTCCAGACCCCAAATTTAATATACCAGAATTCTCGCCTGCTGCTGTTGCGTACAAGGAAGCTCCAGTTCTTGGCTTACTTTTTAAAGGGTAGAGAACTTTCATTGAAGTGCTCGAGAGAAGCTGGCATGCAAAGGGCCGGGAGAGATTTAGTTCCTTGCTGAATAATGAGGTCTGAACCTCCTTGAAGCAAATGTTCCCAGCACAGACAAAAGAGCTTGTGTAGTTGTATTTCCTTTGCGTGCTTTCTCTGCCTGGGCAGAGAAAAGAATTCCTGCGCTCTGTTTCATGTCTCAGAAGTTAAAAATCTCCTTCCTGGTACCTGGAAGGTTGAAAGAAACAGGGAAGAAACGATGCAGCTGAGCCAAGAATCCAATGTTTTAAAAGCAAGGAATATCGAGGAAGGAAAAGTAGCGTAGGTAGCCCTTGGCTTAGAACCACAGTGGAGACTAGAACTTCCATGGCTAAGCAAGTAAGTGAGCCAGGCTCAATTCTATCATTGTTTTTGCCACCCTTGTAAAGCAAATCGTTGCAGTTGTTAGTCTCATAGCAAATCTGGCTTCCCCACTTTGTCAGAAGCCGGCAGGGAAGTTCGCAAACGGCCTTGCCTTCCTGTGCTGCTGGGATGCTGCAGCCATCATAAATACACATGCCAGTTGCCAAATGCCCAAATGTTGATTATGTGACTGTGAAGATGCGGTTGTAAGGATCGGTCAAATTTTTCAATGCCGTTGTAACTTTGAGTAGTTGCTAAACAAATGTTTGTAAGTCAAAGACTATCTGTAATCAGAAGTTTTATCCTTTATATCAGTGTTTCTCAACCTTGGTAGCTTGAAGATGGGTGGACTTCAACTCCCAGAATCCCCCAGCCAGCAGCGCTTATATCTTTAGTGTTGCACAACTTTTAGTTGAGGATAACAATAATGTCATATATAGTAGGCAGAACTTTGATTTGTAGCTCCTGTCTTGGGTGTATCATAATAGAAAGGTTGTATGTGAAGATAGGATAAGGGCTGGAAGTGTTGGGCATCCAAAAATATTTATCTAAGCAGTGATTCGTATGATGAAAGATTTCATCAATTTTGCTTCTAAGATCTTGCAATGTTCCCATTCTGGATCTCATACCAGTTCAACTGAATATCCTGAAATCTTGCAAAGTTTAGCGATCTAATCAAATGTCCATTAAAAAAAAAAGTATTTTTTATTCAAATTTGAAATTCCATGGACATTTATTTATTTATTTATTTATTTATTTATTTATTTAGAAATTTTATATTGCCACCTACTTATATATGGTGACTCAAGGCAGCTTACAAGGACATAAAAGCACAATATAAAAGAAATAAGAATAATAATAAAAAGCAAAAATAATAAAATAATAAACTCCCATCCACCCCCACCCCAGCGATGACACACATTCATACCAGCCATTTAATGGACTCCCTCCTGCTCTGGTTCCCCAGGTCTACTGGCAGAACCATGTCTTCAGGGCCTTCTGAGAGTGTTAAGAGTGGGGGCCAGTCTAATTTCCAGAGGGATGATGTTCCACAGAGAGGGAGCCACCACGGAGAAGGCCCTTCTTCTGGGTCCCGCCAGATTTCAGGACATCATACTAGTCCCTGATGTAAGAATGAAATTAGATTAACCCTGTGAACAATTGTGTCTCTCCATTAGGGCCTTCTAAAATTCATTAACACACAGGTTATTACTTTCAGATATGGAGTCCTTTGATGCTGTCCAGGTAGGCTGATATTGTTGGGGATTTGGCAACATCAGAACCATTCATGATTGTCAAGAGCCGAGGTGGCGCAGTGGTTAGAGTGCAGTACTGCAGCCACTTCAGCTGACTGCTAGTTCAGCAGTTCAGCA
>JANHZT010001385.1:28784-49825 GCA_032468215.1 Stegonotus admiraltiensis
CAACTGGGCCCCTTTATCAAGTACCTTCGTCATTCCAGCAACCTTCATCGGCACGGCAGAGGAACTTTGGTTTGAACCAATGTTTGAGAACTTTAATATTAACCAATTCCAGAATTTCATCTACCTTACATCAAATGTCTTTTTCATGATTTTCAGAAACACAATGCTCCTTCCCCTGCAGTGGGGACCCTGGAATGAAAAAAGGTGGTTTTGTTCCATTGCTGAAGAAAAGCAAAGTCTCTTCCCTTCTCTGTCTCAAAAAATGTACTTCAGCCTGACTAGCTGCCAACTTTCTAGTTCCAAGCACTGTTGGTCTAGGATTTTTAGCATCACTGAACCCAGGGATCCTCCTTTGATGCCGTCCAAGCAGGGGAACAAGGGGAATTTGGCTAGCTGCAAAGCAAGGGCACAGCATCAACTTTTCAGAAATGTTTCTAACTCTCACTTGGACCCTATAGGCCCTGTGATTTGCTTCTGCTTGCCTGCCCTCCAAAAGGACAAAGGCCAGCAAGGGGAGGCAGCAAAAATATTGTAAATCTCTAGTTGAAAATTGGCTATTTGTGAATAGGCAAAAGCCCCAGTAGTCCCTGCAACATGTTCTCAAATTCCAGATGTCTCTACCAAACTCCAAAAGTTGGAGCCCTCTCTATGAATGACATAATGAAAAGACTCAAACAAAAAGTACGTAAAGAGCTGGATTTCAAGACATATCATTTAAAAGCATCCCAATGGCATGGAACACATTGGATCTATACTGTTGCAGGATCAAGACATTGTCATGCTAATGATATAAATCAAGTTATTACTAAGTATGCAATAATGCACCAACTCCTTCAAAGGAAAAGGATAATTCACAGAAATAATGAATATAAGCCAGCTAAAGAATTTGATGAAGAAGCTGGGGTACACGCTTTGTGGCTATAAAAACATATTTTCTCTGATTTGCTTCACTGACATAAGCAGGGAAGATTTAACAGTCAGGGCAATTGGAAAGGTGTAAGTTTATTGCTGACTAAAAGTCCTTAATATGTTGAATGTTTTCTTTATTTGCTTAAGCATTAAGCCTCTTCAGTTGTGACTAACACTAAGAATACCAGTAAAATGCATTAGAGAATGACAGGAGGTTATGATATTGTTATCAAATTAATCTCCTTGGGCTCCCTCTTTGTATGACCACATGCTTAGTTGCAATCTGCTGAGAAGCAGCTAAACTGACTTGCAAAAGTAAAAGGATTTAGATTTATATACCGCTTCATAGTGCTTTACAGCCTTCTCTAAGCAGTTTACAGAGTCAGCATATTGCACCCAACAATCTGGGTCCTCATTTTAATGACCTTGGAAGGCTGGAAGGCTGAATCAACCTTGGGCAGGTCAGAAGCTAAGATTAAGACTAGCTAAATGATGACTTCTTAATATTAGACAGTTCGGGTGGGGGGAAGGGGGAAGAAAATACAGGAGGATATTGGAATTCTCACTGGACTCAAAGTATTGGGGATTACAGTAATAGGACTCCTCTCAATATGGCCTAACTTTGGGCCAGCAGAATAGACCCTACTCCATGCTTTTTCTACTGGTATCTTTTGCTTAGAAGGACCGTTTAATAAAATACTATCTTTCTTAGGAGGTCTCTCAACCAGCTAACCAACTATTATCAGTCAAAGGGAACTGCTGTCAAACAGAAGTGACCTAAGCCTTGTCATAATCCTCTACAGCCATTACAAATATACACTAGGTTTGCATTGCCTAGTTTACACAGGCAATTGAATGAGGCTGAGAGCAAGAAATCCATCTAGACAAGGTTGAGGAAGCTCTACTACATTTTCATCTGCAAGAGAATGAAACACGTTTTAAAATGTTACCTATGTAAAAATAGCCCTGTATGTACTGTGCATTTGAAATGAGTGCACAATCTATCAGCTGAATATCTTTGCTGTCACCATTTTGTTTGTTTATTTATTTAACACATTTATATAGCCAACCATATTCAAATATATCTGGGCAGCTTAAAACCAGCAGTTATCCCAGGATACTTATTTGAGAGATGAGGGAGGGAGAGAGGGTGATATTGCTGCCATAGTCTGTTTCTGTTTACATTGTGATCTGCTTATACCCAAGCAATCTTCTATATTTTAGAAGACAGTTCCTCTACCATAGCAGCAAAAGAAACCAGTACAACGGGTCATTGTGAAGTCCCAACTTGCAAAGCCAATGGCAATGAACAGTTTTTACTTGTTAACATGGACACCTCTTCCCAATGATAAGATGCTCTTCAAAAAGTTTTTCTTTTACCAGCTTGACTGATAACTTCTGGAAGACAGCATGATCAAGAAAACCAGTTAAAATCATCAAGATTTGGAAACAGAACACAATAATTCTCTTCAAAATAAAAGAGGTTTGAGGTCTCCTCACAGTGCAGGCCCAATTGTTGAATATTAAATATTTATTTATATCTCAATTCTTTTTATTTATTAGATTTTTATCCCTCTTTTATTACTGTATACATAATTCAAGGCAATGAACATATCTAATACTACCTCCTTCTATTTTCCTCACAACAACCCTATGAGATGAGTTGGGCTGAGAGAGAGTGACTGACCCAAAGTCATCCAGACAGCTTTCATAAATAAGTCTGGCAAATATGATCAAGCATTTTGTATAATTAACCAGTTTTTCCTTTTTTATTATAGTTCCACCACATATATTCATATTAAAAGGTTTAATTCAGAATAATGTTAGTTGTTATTCTGGAACAGAGACTAAGCAGTATTCCATTGTACTGACAGCAATGCTGTTGAGTTTATTTAAAATAATCCATGTGTCATGCATGCAAGAATTGTCTCAGATCACCTTGCAGAAATTGGGTATTTTACTATATACCAATATATTATGTTGAATGTCAGAAACAGGACTTTAGTTGGCATTGGTTAGTAAACCATAAGATTTTAAAAGGTGTAGAGAAAATTATTAAAATTTGTGGCATTCACCCATAAATAGAATTGTTATAGATTGTCTTTGGAAAAGAAAACATCAAACTTGTTTTCATTATATAGAAATAACTGATATTAATCACAATATGTTAAACTTTGGAAATAATGATTTTGGGAGGCCATATATATATGTACAATTTTGTGACCAAGATTAACATTCACTACATTTTTTGCCTAAAACTGAAAGCAATTATTTCCATTTGTAATTTTCATGGAGTTCTTTTTAGCAAGATGTATTGAAATGAATGGGATGGAGTTCAAGAATTCCAACAATGAACTGCTTCCCCAGTTAGAAACAATATATCCCTGCTTACATTTTTTTAAAAAAAAACCCTTCTAACCATCTCCTTCAGTCTGGAAAAGAGGTAAATCTTCTCACTGATATCAGAGGAGCCCGCAACTCTGTTTACACAATTGTCTCCTAAACTTTATCTTTCTGGGAATTGTCCCAGTATTCTGCACTTACTAATGTTCTACTTAAAATTAATCCTGAATATTGTATAATCAAGTTTTACAATTACAATATAGTACTCATTCAGTATCACATTGCACAATAGTACTGTTTCTATGCCAAACAAGGTATTTTAAAATTTGTTGTTATAGAGGGCCATTTCTTGAAAGTTATTTCAACCAGATAGGGCTGAAGATATGCTGTCCCATGAAGTGTTGAACTTGGCTTAAATGTACAGTTTATAGTCCAGATGGTTTAGTTGGAACACATTTCATAATTTTGTGGAACCATGGTTTTAAAAATCGATGGGATTTTAAGTTATCTAACTTGCAGCAGGTTGCAATTTCAGAATAGTTCTTTCCCACTGTGATGTCACATTAATTGGTTCTTAATTGAGACATGTGCTTCCAATTTTCTAAATTCAACAGACTATGGATCTGGAAAAGACAGGCAGGTTTTAACTGTGATTCATTCATTTCAACAGGACTGACAAATATTTGATTCCTGGTGCTGGTGACAGTCTTTCATGGTGGTTTTTGTCAGATCACTTAACAGATGTTAATTATTCTTTAATATGCTTTTGCACTTCTGGGTACATCCACAAAATGGAAGAAGAGAACCCTTTTGCTAAAGGGTTCAGGTGATAATTTGCTTATAAAATTGCAGGGATGCAAACCTACATTTTCCTGAGTGCTCAGTCCTATGTCAGGCAGCAGATATTGGGGATTTATGGCTTGTCACAGCTCAGCAGGGTTTGGTCATAGGATCTATAGGTACTTTTAGCTTTGGTTTCCAAGCTTTGGAAGCAATGACAACACCAAGTTCAAGTATTTAATATTCTGAGCAGTATTAAAAAAATAACACTGGCATGACATTAAATAGTAATTAAAGAATGTTCAGGAGTACTGAAGTAATGCAACACAAATCAAGGCAACAATCAAATAATATTCAAGAATATCCAAGAGCACAGTAAGGCACCTCCCAAAAAAGACTATGTCCTTTCTGCCAGTCAGGGAACCATATAGAGGTGATTGTAGATTAATCTCTTCAGCAAGCATGCACCACCATCCTGATCTGCTCTGCCTCAAAGTTTTCTAACTAACTTACTTAGGCTCTGAATCATCGTTACTCCTACCCCTTTTTGATGGTCTCATCTTACTGGAATTTGCCAAGGACAAGCCTATCATATCTTGGAAGCTTTGCCTTTCTGCCAAGAATGAGACCATTAAGGCTAAGGAGTCTTTGTTTATACAGGTGGCAATGAAACTATCTCAAAGTTAATACCATAACTATCTGTTTCTCAAGGTTAATTGGGTTGAAGATTATAAAGATTATCCTACTCTACATAGGTATCCCACCAAACACACGGCAAAACAAAATATTATTCAAATATCATATTTCATGATTAATAAATGATAAATGCTTGCTTAATTCTGCCCTACCATACCGAACTACTACATGAAAATATAAAACCATATAGAATTCTATAAGCACCTAAGGGAAATACATACACACCACTATTCTTCACAGAGTTCTAGTACAACTCCCAACACTACAGTGAGGCCATGCCTTGGTGAAAAGTGATAGTAGCCACCAGCTTTTACTAAGGCTCCTTTGTACCCTCTAAGCAAGCCTAACTTGTTCTGGAGGGTATCCCATTGTCAATAATGTCGTTTCATTTCACTATTTATATTGTGCCTCTTTGCCCATAAAGCATTTCAATTACATAAATAAAAATCAACTACTCATTTGCTCATCATCTGTGTATGACTGGGTGCAACATAATGGGCCAAGTCGTTCTGACATAAATCCAATTCCCAATTCCTTTCATCACACAGGCCTTCTGAAAAACACAGACCATTGCTTTCTCTAGGAAATAATCTGCACAGAATGATTGGCTCTCTGAGACCAGTTTCATGCAGCTGTTATCCGCAAACTAGCCACTTTTAGAAAAGGGAATATTTTAAATGGCTTGTGCAAAATCCAGGTTGGGGATTCCCTGTAAACTTATGCTTGTTGTAGAATGAGATCCCTACTGATGGGAAATTATCTGCCAACAAGCTAATATTTATTTAGCCAAAGGAAGCAGTTCTTCCTCCATTAAACAGAGCAAAGCACAAAGGAGAGCTCCCCTGACTCATTGCTGCAGCTGAGCAAGTTTTAAAATTCCCCACAGTTCACAACACTCAGAATATGGAAAGGAGTGAGCATTGCTGCTTGCTGGAGATAAAGTTTCTTCATGAGTCCCTGGGCCTCATGAACCAAAGATAGAGGAGCATCAGGGAGGCCAATGAATGCTTTTGTGGCCTGGCAGTAAGTGAATCATTTTTGTGGCTTGGGTTTAGGAAAAGTGTGTGGGATGAAGAGCTAGATTAATGTTATGGCCTTCACCCAGCAAGATAAAAGAGGGATAGAAAATTAAAATAGCTTAAGTACCAATAAGCATATAAAATGATCTCTCTTAAATCTTACTATAGATCCTCTGCCAAAACCTTGATGCTAAACAACACTCTGCAACATAGCAGGTTATATAAAAAAACCTTATCAGCCAGCAGAAAATAAACAGAGAAACTACCAATTGCTGTGAGATTGCTGCTAGAAGGGGGAAAGTAATGTTGTAATGTTGTATGAGACCTGCCTTTAAAAGAACTTGTGCTATGAATTCTAGTTTTGTGGTATCTCAAGGCAGTGACAATGAGT
This sequence comes from Stegonotus admiraltiensis, assembly GCA_032468215.1. Lineage (NCBI taxonomy): Eukaryota > Metazoa > Chordata > Lepidosauria > Squamata > Colubridae > Stegonotus > Stegonotus admiraltiensis. The sequence continues at coordinate 34,923 of JANHZT010001385.1, forward strand.
TATGGAGAGATTGTGATTTCTACCTCATACTCGTGCTGAAGGAAGGGTGTTACAGGGAGGCCTTGTAAAAGCACAGCAGTACTTGGAGTAAGTGAGGTAGTAAATATAGGGAGCCATGCTTCTTCCACCAATTAATTTTTGGTAACAAATAATTTTTGGAACTCAGTTCAGCTCACTTTCAAGTAATGGTGCAGTCAGAGTTTTAGCATGAGCGCAGCCAAGGTGCATGAAATAGTTTAAGAAGAGTCTAAGAACAGCCACCTAGAAAGAGCTTCTGCTTATGGGATTTTTTCAAATGGATTGGAAAATATTGTTTAAAACGGAGTCAGGCAGAGTCTTGTTTTTACTCTGATCAATCCTGCTCCTAGCCTAAAGAGCTGTGTTTCAGATACAGCTGGCAGAACCAAAAGCAGAACTAAGGAATTTGGACTGAACAGATTCCAATGGAGTCAGGAGGAGGAGGAGGGAGAGGATTAGTATTAGTATTTCCTAAACACAGTTGGGAAAGAGGCATTTAGGACATGAGGATTGTGCTGCAGCTCTTCTCAATAGTGTTCCTTAAACTTTTCAAGTCCATAGAACAACAAACATGTTGGTTGGTTGGTTGGTTGGTTGGTTGGTTTGCTTGCTTGCTTGCTTGCTTTAAAAAAGAAAAATACTGATGACTTATTTAAGATATTTTACTAATTTTCTTCATTTCTTCTTACATTTAATAAATATTAATGCCAAGGGCAAGGGTGATGTCACCAGCTAATCCTTTCAACCTGGAAATGCCTTGGTGCTTCATGTAAATATTAATGCACACAGAAAGTAGCACACTTCATCAACATCATTTTGTTAAAGAAAGTCTAAAGATTTGGTGTAGTGTAGTGGATAAGGTGTTGGACTGGCCTGGGGAGACCTGGAGACAAGTCTACCTTCATCCATGAGAAGGTAGAGAGAGTTAGCCACTCTCTTCTCAGCTCAATTTACCTCACAGGGATATTCTTGTGAGAAAAGATAGGAGAGAGCATTATATATGCTACACTGAGCTCTTGAACAATAGATGGAATATAAATTAACAAATACATGAGACTATTTCAATATTTGGTTTAGACTAAGTGCTGAAAAAGCTACTCTACACATAAAACATGTTAAAAGGAAAGTTAGCTGGGCCTTTTTAAATAAAAGCTCGTCTGCTCTGTCAATTTCCATGATTTTTTTTTCTTTTTTGACAATTCTGATATTTCTTCATGCACAGAATATTTCTTTGACTGGGGCACCTGAATGGATCCCAGACTTATCAAACAATGTATCTTGAATATTTGCGACTAATTTGTGGAATATCTTGAAGCTATACAGGGAATGCTGGTGTTCTTTAAGAAACACAGGGCAAGCTCACACTGTAGATATTATAGAAACTGAATTTGGAACTATAACAAGCTGGCACATGACTCCTAATCCATAATGAGATCTGGAAAATATGTGTTATGTTTCAGCACCTTCTTGAAGCACAGATGTGACAGAACGGCAAGATGTGACATTAGTGAACTATTCTGAGGTATCTATTCCAAATCAGGGATCAGCCTAGGCTGTGTAACCTTAATAAATTTCATTCTCACAAACAAAGCAGAAATAAAAACAAAATAGAAAAAAGGTAATTTCTTTCAACAATCATTTATTTTATTTCTAAGCTTAGTTGAATCCATGTCATTGTGAGTTCCAGAACCAGCAATCATTACAGATCCCCATTTTTGGGTAAAGCCCTGGGAAGGGATGACCATTTTGTTATATTCATGCATACATGTATACATAGACAGACAAGTAAGAATGACTGGCAAGGATGAAAATTAAACACATGGGCAAAGCTGTGGGCAGACCAGCACAACTTTGCCAAAAAGAGGGCAGGGTTTTTCTTCTATAACCCCCCTACTGCCTACCATCCCTGTCCTACTGTCCCCATTTATTCGTATCCTTATCCTGTATTAATAATCATGTTTATACTTGTATCTGTTATCTTATAAGTATTTGACAAACAAACAAACAAACAAACAATTCAAAGAAAGATCTGCCCCCATCTCATATGGAGCCTTGCAGACATTGTAGAAGGAGTGTCGTGTTGGGTCTATGGTAACAAAACCGGAGGAGTTTGCCCACTTTCTCCATCTGAAAATCCTTATCAAGCCTTATTATAGAGAGAGGCTAGAAAAGGAGAGATGCCGGGGAAGGGCAAGAGCACACAATACTGAGGAGTTTGTGGATGGTTTTGTAATGCTATATGGGATAGACTTTGGGAGACAGAAAGAAATGCCCTCTACAGCATGTTCAGGTAATAGAAGACACATAGCCTGCAACTGGATAGTGGACAGAGCAAGAGGCTCAGCAAGGACCCTCCCTACAGTGGTTTCTCAGATTGTAAAAGAGATGGTAGGAGGCTTGTACTTTCAGATTTGTAAGATTCTGTTAAATGTTGCTTTACAATAAAGTAGAAGTAGCTTATCTGCTTGTGTTTCCTATCTGGCAAGTGGTTTTGCTACCATAGACCCAATCTGGCCTTCCTGGCAAGACTGACAGATTTAAACAGTGGAGGTTGCAATGTTGAGGGTCTCTTGCAACTATCAAGTGGGATTTAAGTATTCTAACAGAACAAGAAACTGAACATTTTCTACTCATCAGAAGTCATTCTCATCAGCAAGTAAGCAAGCTCAAGAGCAAGCTGCAACTTCTTTTCTTGACATGCTTTTTGATTGCTTACCAAACATTATAAGGTCTTAAAAATCTTCCCTTCCTTTGGCTTGTAGGTTTTGTAAACAACAATCCCGGAGATGATGTCCCTTTCCCTAGGAGAGATGGGGGAAGTGCTACAAGAGCACAGCAATCCATTTTTCTTTGGCTTATTTATCACCAAGCAAGGTGTAGGAGCCCTTTTATTACAAAGCTTTGCCTAGCAATTTAGCATGCTGCCACTGTGCCAGCCTGCTGACACATCATCAAGCTAATTACACTTATTCACTAAAGCGCCTGTCCTCCTTGTTAGAACAAGAATGGTGAAAAGGTAGTTAGGAAACAAAGTATTGCAAGGAGATATCGTGGCGGTGAGCTGGCAAAGGCAGGCATCTCTTGTCTCTGCAGAGGCTTTGTAATAAAGGAAACATCTGGTCGAGAAGAATGGATTGGCAACCTTCTTTAGTTTTTTTCCAAGGACCCAACTGGGGGCACCTCATCATGTGGCACCATTTCCAAAGAGTTTCTCTGAACAACTCATACAGATGATGTCAGCCTGTCATTATTTCTGACCACCAGGCTATTAAGATCTCTTTTTTCCCCAAAGCAAGAAAATAGGTATCAAGAGCTTGGCTGATGTTGCACTTGTTTAAAAAGGAGAACATGAGAAATAGGCTTTGCAGGAAGGAAGGGTCTGTCAAAAAATATTTAAAACTGGGGCTAGGGGCTGCATCTATAACAATCTAGCCTGAATTTTATTGTACTATTTTTGTTAGTTGCCAGCACTGGCAAATGTTAGGCCATAAGTAAGCAAACAAATAAACCTCCCAGCTGATTTGCTGGTGCTGTTTCCTCACAGGAAGTCACTGTTGTAGGGTATATTTATGTTCAATACATCATAGGGGAGGATGAATGCAGGAGACTGATCTATTTGCTGCTTTTTATCTCATCCTGGCATCTCTCTTAAGGCAGAAGAGGGGAGCCTTTTTTCAGTTAAAGGGCAGACTCTTGAAGGGCAATGAGGCAGAGGATGCTGAAGCTAAAGCCAGAATGAAATAAGACTGGAGGTGCCTCTTTTACTCTGAAAAATGAACCTTATTTTATTAATCAGATGAACTCACTGCTATTTTATAACGACTGAGTTCACATGTTGTAATAATCAATGGGGTTTTTAAAATCATGGTTCCTGCAAGAATACAGAATAGTTGGACTGGCATGTCACAGGCCAGGGTTGTACTTCCTTATTTTTGTTGTTTTGGCTTCTGGGAGCTGCATTACTGCTACTATGATGTGACTGTGATGAGATCAAATTAACCATCTCAAAATGACTTGTCAAAAATTAAAATTAACCATCCTCCATCTTTGCTGTGGTGAAAAAAGCAGTCTATCTCTTTAAATTTGTGAGCTAGCAATAGCAAATTCCAGGAAGCAAGCTTATGTAGGCATCAGTAGATTTGCTTGCCCTATTTGAAGGCTCCAGCTTCCTCAAAATAAAATATTTATTGGAACCTGCTGCTGCTTAAGGCTACCCTAGCTGTCAGAACTCATACATAAAAATATCCCTTCTCCCCAAGAGTGCCATTCATCATTCAACCAGTAAATATAACTCACTTCATTGATTAGACTGTGATTATATTTTTTCTTTTAAATGGCTGTTAGAATCAGTTTTTAAAAGAGCCATTTGTTTCTTCTATAAATAATCTTCCAGACCTTAAAATGCTTCATTGTTTCCGTGAATCATTGTAGCCTATAAAAGCAAAAATCTAAAGCTAGGGATCTGTAGTCTTCTTTGTCTCCTTAGTTAGCTTGAAAGTTTTGACATAAATGTCTATAATCTTTATTTCAGGGCATGGATCCTTGCTTATGTGTCAGAATGAAGACAGTAACTTCAACTCTAACCAATTTCTGTACATTCCCAATGCAGTTCTGGATGGGCTTTGGACAAGTTGTCTTTCAGTCCTCATCATCACGTGTGATTTGGCTCTCTTTCCAGAAGGCAGAAAGAGGCCTCAAAAATGCCTTTCTACTAGCAGGCAAGAATTCATGAAAGGGCAACATGGCAGAATGAGTTCTAGAGGAGCAATTGCTAACCTGCAGGCCCTCTTCCAAAGGCATTTTATCATTAATTTTTACTCATGGAGAAAAATAACAATTGCAATTCTTACAAAAGGTAAGATAGGACAAAAGTCCTATCAAACATTAGACAGTTGTTCAAAATTACAGCTTTACTTTTCAATATTCTGGCAAGGAGAGGCAGAAAAAATATTCTCAGTTCCATGGAAGGGATGTTTGTTCTTCAGCCTCCCTTTTATCTATGAGAGTCCTTAGGATTTGGTTTGAGGTCCGCTTCTGTTCTCTTTCTTTGTCTTTAGGTTTTCTTATTTATTCCTTTCAGTTCAACTATCTTATCTATGATAATAATCTCCAAGTGGATTTCTCTGGATCATGGATAGCGCATGTGATCTTCCCTTTTTGGATTTCCAGTTGGATGTGGTTCCTCTACTTTGGACAAACCTTTATCCTGGTTGTTCTTTTTTTCCTGTCGTCTTCTACAGTATATTTCTTTTACTTTCCAGGAATGTCAGCTGCCAATGTCATGGTGGAATGAGATCTGGGACTTCTTGCTGATGACAAATTTCCTTTAAATCTTTTCATCAATGAAAACATGATAACCTGCAACTTTTATCTCACAAAGATGTGAGAATTCAGCCATTCCTTACTATTGAAACAACCAGTTAGTTCATATCTTATTTGGACTATAGGTAGTCCTCAATTTATGACTGTAATTGAGCCTGAAATTACCATCATAAGTCATGCTGGTCATTAAGCAGGTCACCACATGGCCACACCTGATTTTACAATTTTTTTTGTGGAGATCATTGTGCACAATAGCTGTTTTTCCCTGGAAACTGGAAGTAAATGCCACTTTCTGGCAAAATAAATAAATAAATCATAAACTGTGTTCAGGTGACCAGCTAATACAATCCTGGGTTGTATAAACAGAGGCACAGAATCAAGATCATGTGAAGTATTAGTACTGCTTTATAAAACTAGTAAGACCACACCTGGAATACTGCAACCAATTTTGGTCACCATACTACAAAAAAGATGCTGAGACTTTGGAAAGAGTTCAGAGAAGAGCAAATAAGATGATCAAAGGCCTGGAGACTAAAACATATGAAGAACGGCTACAGGACTTGGGTTTGGCTAGTCTAAAGAAAAGAAGAATTGGGGCAACATGATAGCAGTATTGAGCGGCTGCCACAAAGAAGAGGGGTCAAATTATTCTCCAAAGCACCAGAGGGCAGGACAAGAAACAATAGCTGGAAACTAATCAAAGAGAGAAGCAACCTGGAATTAAAGAGAAACTTCCTAACGGTGAGCACAGTTAACTAGTGGAACAGCTTGCCTTCAGAAATCGTGGGTGTTCCATCATTGGAGGTTTTAAGAGACTCCAATGATGGAGTCTAGACCAGTAGTTCTCAACCTTCCTAATGCCGTGACCCTTTAATACAGTTCCTCATGTTGTGGTGACCCCCAACCATAAAATTATTCCTAAAACCATTGAAAATATGTGTTTTCTGATGGTCTTAGGCAACCCCTGTGAAAGGGTCGTTTGACCCCCAAAGGGGTCCCGACCCACAGGTTGAGAACCACTGGACTAGACAATCACTTATCTGAAATAGTATAGTTTCTGCTGCTTGAGCAGGGTGCTAGACTAGAAGACCTCCAAGGTCTGTTCCAGCTCTATTGTATTCTATAAATGTGGGCTGGTTGCTGAGTGCTCAGAATGTGATCATGGGGGGAGCCACTGGAACTTTAAATCCAGGTCCTAAGTAGCCCTGGGATGGTCTGTCATAACTTCAAATGGTTACTAAGTGACTGGTCATAAATCAAAGACTACCTGTAGTTTGTTGACAGGCCTTCTTCATTCCGATCACCAGTCCTGTAATATTGAAGCAGCATAAACCCCAGCCACCAAGCAGGACAATCAATCAGGCTTAGGAGGTTAAAAAGGGGGCCTAAAAATGCTTCTTTTTCAGGTCCTTTATGAAGCTGGCAGAATCAATCTTTTCAACGGCAATATCCCATAGCAGTTTATAGTATGGTGAAGTTGGGATTAGATAACACTTGTTAAATTGATTATCTTATATAATCATATACACGGAATGTTGCAATGCTGTTGTTTGTTTGCACTTAGCTTAGGGATAAGCACACAGCAAATGAAAATACTATTAGTATTTGTAAGTGTAAGTAGAATGGATTTTCTAACTGTGTTAAGGGTAAACAGTTTACATGAATATGAGATTAATTTCCAAGCAGGATAAAATACCCAGCTGGATAAAGTACAATTGTGAAGAAAATTTCATTTGTTCATTCATGAAGCATCCAGGAACCGTTAGCCAAAATTGCCAGTGATTCATTGGACTGGGTGTGCCTTTGCACAAGTAGGCTCCGACCCACAAGGTTAAATTAAAAAAAAACTTTTTATTTATGTACACAAGTAAAGAGGGCCCTATTGCTGACCTCTCAGCCAATAAAAGGGACAATTCTATGCTCTTAGGCACTACTTATATATGCTGTTACTTGAGAAAACAACAGAGTTCATTCATTGGTTACAATAATTTGACACATTGCTGACATTTTTGTACCCGCCCACTGGCTTCCATGTAATATGTGCCATCCCATAATATCCTTTAGCATGTTCCTGTTAATGTTCACCTAAATATTTGGGAGACGTGTTTTCACAATTTGAATGAACTTTTGAGTGTAAAAAGTCAGACAAGACTAAACAGTTTAGCTGCTTATTTATTCCTCCCTATCTAAGGGGTTTAGTAACTGGAGACAGAAAACTCTGTTTTGGTGATATCAGAACAAGTAAAATAACAATAAGTCATTATACCTGAATCACTTTAGGTGAAAACTGTTGTTTTTTAAAAAAATAAAAAATGAAAAGCTTAAATACTGGGTTTTGTGATGGTTGTTGGTGTTTTGTCTTTTTAATTATTATTTTTTTGTCTGTTGGGAACTTGCATTCCTATTTCCTATTCCTATAGAAGTAGAAATAGGTTCGAGCAAAGTGTGTCATATAATTTCTGTTAGGATAATATCATTATATCAAAAGCCATATATCCATTATCTTCACATTAGGTACCACCTGTTCTTCATATGTATCTTACATGAATGAAGAACAGTGAGTTTAATTAAGTAGCACATATGGGTGAAATGGACTTTCTAACAGCAGTGAGCTTATTAATGGACAAAACTTCAATGGATATGCAAGTTTTTTAACATTTCTAAGAAACTAATTACAATGTAAATTGCAGCTGTACTGTAGGATAGGCTCTGTAACTAATTCAGCCTTCCTCTTGATTCTTGAAAAAAGAACCTATATACATTATTCCTTTTTTAACTATATTAAACTTATAAAACAGTGCCATCTTGTACATTGCAGATGGAAGATATTTCTGAAGTTTACAAAATAAAAGTGTTTTTCATGTCAAACTGAACTCCTGGTGATTACCCAGATGTTTTCTTTGCAACACTTTGGAAAAGATTTCTCTTTAATTTCTTCAAGGATATTTTCTTGGCTTCCCACTCAAGCTTGTAACCTGGGGATTTCCTGGTTGTCTCCCATCCAAATGTTAACGTGGTTGATCCTGCTTAGTTTTCAAGGACAGCCAAGAAAAGTTATGAAAGATAAATATTTTGATGTAATATACATCTGTTCTTTCTTCCAGCTCTGTTCTTCTCTAGAATAAGAGCCTAATGAAATGGAAAAATTGGTAGCCCCCAATTGCTGAATTGAGCAGAGTCCTATTGCTGTTTTTTTAATTTCTATCTTCTATAGAGCGCTATGTGTATTGCTACTTTATGTGCAGATACAAATAATTTTTGTAATAGTATAAAATAATACAAACAATTAAAACTCTACTTCTACGTTCTACTTGAACATAAAAAATATTTAATCTGGATACAGCCATAAAGACATAAATTCCTTCTCCTCTGGAGAATGTTCTCTCCTAATGTTCACTGTGATCATTACAATGATTTTAGGCAGAGACTTTCACTTATGTACATTTTCAGTAACAGGGAAGGGAGCTTTTGCTCTAAAGCAGTGAAGAATGCCTGTTCTGAAACTGACATCAGGTTTCTAGAATGAATCACCATTTCTTCAGTGTCAGCCCACATTGTTCTAGAGCCGTGATGGCAAACCTATGGCATGTGTGCTCAAAGTGACACACAAAGCTATGTTGCCTGGCACGTGCGTCCTTGCCTGTTTGTCTTCTGGGTTTCTGGCACACATGCACGCATGCACACATGACAATCAGCTGTCCTTCACACACGTGGCAGTGCAAAAAAAGGGTATGTGCATGTGCGCCAACAAGCTGATTGTTGGGCGCACACATGTGCTACAACCCAGAAGTTCGGCTTTTCCAGAGCGTGATCCCTTTGCGCACACGGCAGTGTCAAAAACTGGCCTGCACATGCACGCTGGCCAGCTGATCGTCAGGCGTGCATGCATGCTAGAACCCAGAAATTTGGCTTTTCCGGAGCACAGCCCTGACGACCATGTGTGTGACATTTCCACACGACCTTTTCGGCACTCGAAAAGGTTCGCCATCACTGTTCTAGAGCATGGGTGTCAAACTCGTGGTGTCACGTTGATGTCAAATGACAATTTGTAATGTTTTTTCCTTCATGGAGCTGGGATGAGTGTGGCCTGCGAGTGATGCATCCAGCCGGCAGGTTGCCAGTTTGATACCCCTGTTCTAGGGTATGATTTTTAAAATAAATGTCAGTTTGTCATTTTTTCTTCATGATCCAAATTTGCAACTTGTGCTCTCCTCCATAAAAACTAAGAACTATCGTTTGCTACTAAACCACATTTGCGAGCAAAATGGTGGGCAAAATGTTTTTCCCAAAGATTTTTTTTCTCCTATTTAAGAAATAAAAGAAATTATTGGATTTGGTTACTGCAATCCCAAAGTCAGCTAAAATCATTCTGATCTGTCAGCCCCAGTAGGTAGATCAAGCCATGAACTTCATGGGAAGGCTATAATAACAGAATCTTGCAAGTAGGGTTATGCTTTATCTCCCCACCCACACTCCCATGAATCAGGGAGCCATCTGGTGAGCCAACATTATCTCAATTTTCAGATCTTTAAAATGTTTCAGCCTCTTTTGCATAAGTAATCATTCTTGCACATTTCCATCCAGAGTTCCCAATCTTGGCAGCTGGCTGAGGAATTCTGGAAGTTGAACTCCACACTTCTTCAGGGTTGAAAAACCCTGCTCTATATGATCATTCTAAGAAGCATTATTCTTAATTCACTACCAGGATATGTTTTTATTATGACAAATTAGGAAATTTAGGAACTCCTTACTATGCCAGATGCTAAATAAGACAAGGAAGGCAGGGGAAGAAAGACTTAAGACTGAAGTTTCAATGTTTGCATTTTCTAACATTCCTAAGATGAACTGTAAGAAGAGCCAGACTGAAAGTACAATTCTTAATGTCTGCTGAGAAATATGCTCCAGAGAATTTGACATTTTGTGACATTTTGGTTCATCCTAATAAAGATATTGTCTGACCATGGACTTTTTTTTATGGGCAACACAACTTACTTATTATTATTACTGCCTTTTCTTCCTCCCAACGTATCATTTGTCCCCATACAGTTCTTTGATGTTGAAATTACAAATAAGCCCTTCTTTTCTGTCTGGGCAAATGGGGAAATTATTGTTACCCCATCATTCAGCTGAACATTGTATCCTCCACTGGGTCTGGAGATACTGGCAAATATATGACGAACATTATCCTTGCTCTTTGTCTAGTGGCAAAATTAATGATTTCATTGTTATTTGATTTGTTGAAATGAGCAGTGATGTGCTGCAGCTTTAGATCACCACCTGAAGCATACTACCTTGGAAACAGATCCTGTTCATTTCACTGATTTCCAAATAAGGCAGGATTTCTAGCTACGTCCATGATTAAGAATAGGCTACCACTGATGAGCAGGAGGAAACACTCACGATACTCATCCTTTACTCAGAGAAGCAGCTGAGCCAGACTGCAGTCCTCTGCACATTTATAAACCGTTACTCTATTGTAGAAATTATAATTGAAAGGCCTAGTGGCACTCTCAAAACTAACATATATTTTATGGCACAGGCTTTTATAGATTTCACAGATGGATGACATGTTACTCGACAAGCATATGGTGGTGGGTGGGAGAACAGTTAGAAGTGATGTCGGAATGAAATGAAATATCAATCTGCATGCATACAAAAGTACTACAGCAACCACTGCATTATTGAAGATAACATAAAGAGCCTGAAATTGAGAAACTAATTAACAGAAGTAGTGAGATTAAAAAATGCTATTTTGTTTCAAGCCACAGGTGGCAGAATTTAATTTCTAGATAAGGTATAATTTAGTAGTTTCATGCTGGAGTCTCCCTGCATAATTCCTTTCTTGAAGAATCTCTGCACAAGGCTAGGCCCTGGAGAGAGTTCACTGTCTGGTAACCTACATTCAAATCAGATAAACTGGAACATGAGCAGTTGAGAGTCCTGGGGCGGGGGCAGTGGTGGGATTCAAGTAATTTAGGGTTCTCTGCCCTAATGATTTCTTCCAACAACCAGTTTGCCAAACTGTACAGAAAGGTAACAATGAAGTGTTCTCCCGAAGTGGTGCGAACTGGCTGAATCCCACCATTTAGGGGCGCAATCTAGTTAAGATTAAGCTGAATCAATACATATGCCAGATGATTTCCTTGTGCCTTAGGAAAAGGTTTATGAATTTAAAAAGTGGATTCCTAAATTTTCAGGGCTGGTAGACACAGTCAGAACTTTGAAAGCATGTTGTGAATATTCTCAGAAAATGGAGGTTGGTAACTTGCACATTCACAGCAGTAGTGGGTTTCAATTTCGGTCACTACCGGTTTGCTTGCGGGTGCAGGCGCGCTCACGCATGACAATTCTGCTCATGTACAGAAGCTTCTGCACATGTCTGGGTGGGTGGGCGGAGCCGCTACCAGTTCACCCAATTCAGGGCAAACCAGTAGCAACCCACCACTGGTTCACAGACTAGGCAGGTTCTCTGCCTATTTTTCTGCAATTTTGAAATGGAAAACAGCCAAGGAAAATAGGTATTAAAGTAGTGCGAGGAATGTCCCAGGATAATGTGGAAATGGCAGAGAAATTAAATACATTCTTTGCATCTGTTTTTACTATGGAAGAAACATAATAAATACCCTATATAGTCTATACAGGTAGTCCATGACTGACAGCTACAACTGGGACCAGAATTTCCACTGCTAAGCAAGGTGGTTTTAAGTGAGTCACATCTGACTTTGTTGCCATGGTTGTTAAGCAAATCACTGCAGTTGTTAAGTGAATCATGTGGTCATTAAGCAAATCCATCTTCCTCCATTGACTTTGCTTTTGAGTAGCCAGCTGGGAAGGTTGCAAATGGTGATCACGTGACTCCAGGATACTGCAGCTATCTCAAGCGTATGCTAGTTGCCAAGTGCCCGACTTTCAATCACATGACTGTGGGGATGCTGTAATAGTCATAAGTCACTTTTTTCAGTTCCATTGATTTAGCCATTCCAAATTGTTAGGATAAGGACTACCTGTATTAACATCCTCAAGAAATAAATCTCAACTAATAAATTGACATAATATTTCTAGAACATCTTGAGAAACTATGCTGTATGTATCAATGTATCCCAGGAGTGTCCACTTGTAAATTCTTAAAGCGTTTAAATGAAAAATTGGTCATCTCCTAGAAAAAATATGTAATTTATCCCTTAAATTGGGCCAGTGGCAGAGGAATGGTTGAGGCTGGTATGTATCCAATTTTTTAAAAAAGGATCTGGGGCACACTGATCAGCTTAGCATTTGTTCTTAATAAACTTTGGAAACAATAGACAACTAAAAAAATTAGGAGGAGTAAGCCTTTCTGAATAAAAATCAACATGGATCCTGCAAAAAATAAATCTTGATTCATCAACCTTTTAGTTTTGGCAGATTGTGAACAGGGACATGGATGAAGTTGACCCTATTGATATTATATCTGTGGATATTCAAAATCCTTCAACAAATATATGTGAATGTTCTTTTTATTCTGATCAGCGATGGACTAAATCTCTGTCTAATTTTTGAATAAACATTATGATCAGTGGATAAGAGCTCTTGTCCATTTACTTATTTATTAAATTTATTGCTGCCTGTCTCATTTCGAAGCGACTCTGGGCAGCTTACACCATAAAAACATTAAAATAATCAGAGATAGAGGAGGAAGGAGGGAGCAGGATGGGGTGGGGTGGGGAGATGGGATTGCTCTTAATTAATCAACCTCCTCCAGCATGAAGCTCCCCCATTGAGACCCTGTGCCATCAGGCAGAACCAAGTCTTAAGGTTCTTGCAGAAAGTCAGGATGGTGGGAGCCAATCTCACTTCAGAGGGTAAGATGTTTCAAAGGGCTGGAGCCACAGTAGAGAAGGCTCTTCTCCTGGATGCCACCATTTATGGATTGCATTTGATTAAGAAAGAGAAAGCACAGCACATGAATTCATGGATAGTGCTGCCAATGTAAAGAATGTAGACGTGGTATCCCTCCAGGGTCTGCATTTGAACCAGTGTTGTTAAACCTGTTCTTAAATTATCTTGATTTAGGGATGAAGGTGTGCACAGTGTATTTGTGGATAAGACCAAACTGTTAACTAGATTCATCATCTGTTCTTGTTTTTTGTTCTCTTTCTTATCCCTTTGTTATTATCTTTTAATTATATTATATTTTCTACTTTGTTTGGTTTTATTGCATACCATGCAGAGTCTATCTGGAATCAGGCAGAGCTTAAATTAAATAAAAATTAACATTCAAGGCGATGAAAGCCAAAAGTGATGGTGAATATTTCCAGAAAGATCTCTGTAAACTGTGTGAATAATCAACCAAATGGCAGATACGGTTCAATTAAAATAAATGTAAATTGATAAGCATTTGGGCAAAGAAACACAAATAAACAAGGCTCAATTCACATGTACACCAATGAGGACTGAATCATCCAAAACGAATCAGGAAAAATACTTGGACTCATAATGGATAAATCAATGTCCACTGGTTGTGAATAAGGCACTGAAAATAAAACTATCAGTACTATAACTGATATGTGAATCTGGAATATTGTCTATTAAGAGCTGTGTCAGCCCCGCTAGATGGTTCAGACCATGAAATCAGTTCCACAGGTCTCAAATACTTTTATTGAGATTGGTTATAATAACAAGTTGACAAGTCTAATTGTGCTGAACCTCCTCTTCCTTCTCATTGTCACCTGGATTATCTGTCTCCATGAAAGTCATCTTCCTTACTCTCTACAGGAGAAAGTGTTTGATTTAAGGAGTGCTGACAAGTGCTGTATGCATAATGTTGTAGAAGACCCAGAGAGCTTTAACAATTTAAATAAATAAATGCCCATGTACCCATTTCCCCTTCAAATTCAGACTGCTGTACTACAGCCCTATTGTGCACAGTTCTTTTCACTCATTTACAAAAGGAGATAAGTAAGCTAGAAAAAAACGCAAGGAAATCGAAACTATTAGGGAACTTGACCACCTTCCTTTTGAGAAGAAGGAAGTACATTAGGAATACTTTCACTTTGAAACAGGCAACAAAGAGGTGATATGATCAAGGTATATTTCTCATGCTCTGCCACTCTCTCTCCCTCTCTCTTTGCCTCTCTCTCTCACACACCCTCCCTCCCTGCCACTCTCTCTCTCTCCCCCCTCTGCCTCCCTCCCCACTATCTCTGCCTCTCTCTCTCTCTCTCTCCCTCTGCCTCTCTCTCTCCCAAAACAATTGGACTAGGGGTCATCCAGTAAAGCTGATAGAAAAGATAAAATTCATTACCGCATGGGATGATGGTTGCTAACTTAGATAGGTTCAAAAGGAGACTCAATAAATTCATGATGAAGAAATTTGTGAAGGGCTATTGATCCTGAGGAGCCAGCAATATCTCCAGTTTTACTTATTTATTTATTTGATTTTTCAAGGTGCTCTGTCTTACACATTGGCAAAAAAAAATCAAAACATAAAATACAAATTAGATGGACATAACCTTGTAGATGACCCTCACTCTGTCAAGGACCTTGGAGTACTCATTTCTAAAGATCTAAGTGCCAAAGCCCACTGT